>JAFVLL020020713.1:0-38007 GCA_021397915.2 Tor tambroides | reverse complement strand
GGTTTGTGAGTCTTGACTTTGTGACTCAAGAAAATTAGCTCGTTCAGTGGCATACAAGGGCGACGACAAAAACTTCTTTGAGCGTTTGCATGTAATTAGAATCATAATTAAAATGTACAATACGTGGCTCTGAGAAAAAGCAGGATCTGTTGGCTGGTTTACAGCTTGTTGGTTTACAGCTGTTTTCTTGAATAATTAAGCGAGGAGAAAGCAAACGTACCTGCCACAGCTGGAATCTTTTTTCATATCCTAAAGACGGCTGACCGAAGATTAACACTAATTTAACAGAAACCATAAACATCTCAGACGGATAAGTAAATAGTCCTTTGACGGGCAGTGACAGATATTGCAGCACTAATAATTTTCTAGTAGTTTGATTTGTGTTCATTTCGATGAAGATTTCACTGTAATGATGATAAATATATATTTGAAAGAAATACGTGGGCTGTACAATTATTTTGGTTTATCTTTGATTTATCTACATATTTAATATTAATATAAAATATATAAAATGCATATGTTTCTTTGGCATACAAAAATAAATGCAACAAATTTCATAAAATAAATAATAATATTTTTGAAAAACAAATAAGACAGAAATGATCCTTTTCAGAAATGAGAAAGTCCTGCAGTGTGCTAGTCAAGAGGCTTTCTGTGTTGGACACTTTTATGCAAAAATTTTATCTTAAAGCATAAAAACTAAATTTACATTTCCAAACAACTATTTCATATTAGCTTACCTGAACATTTTTACAGCTGGTTTTTAATTTTGTTTAAAGATCATGTCAGCTTGTGCCCAGAACCAGCTGGTTATGATAGCTCAGACCATTAATTGAAAATATGAGGCCAACATTTCTGTGCCAATATGAATATGTATATTTTTTCCACATTAATGAAATGACTGTTTATTCAGCTTCCAAGCTTTTTTGCTGCACATGAAGGTTAAATGACTGTTGTACAATGAAATCAAAGGTGTGAGCTACTGTGGGCTTAGCAGCAAACACTAACAACTTTTAAAGTGTCAAAATTGCAGTTTCTTGGAGACACTAATAAAGGCAAGGTAATATAAATGAGGAAAAAAATGCCTTGGAACATTCAATTCAGTTTGTGTTGAAAAAACTTAAGTTGTAACAGTACCAGTTATACATGATTACCATCATGCTGAGGAAAAATATAAAGATTCACCGAACCAAAATATTTTAAGGTAAGAAAGTTGTACATGTGGTTCATAATGTAATTTGTGATCATGTTAATGACCAGATGGGAAAGGTTGTAGCACTGTCTCTACTTAAAAAGGCACCGTATCTATAGATCTACATTTGACACAAATGTGAAATTAAGGAAAATTCATTTTCAATTAAAAAAGAGCAACATTTTAAAACAAATATTGTAATTAATTGCATAAAATTATTTTTTAAAATGAATACGGGACTTTAAAAAATCTTAAAATGTTCAGAAAAACTAGTTTTTTAAGAAATGTATTCAACTAAAATAAATAAATATCAATTGCACATTTACCAAATCGACAAAGAAACGTTGAAAGTTCACGTATTAAGTTGACCTGCAGGTTTAGACTATGTTGTATTTTCAGTTAAAAAAAAAAGACTACAAAACAAATAAAACCCGAATATATTACAGTTAACTTATTATTTTTCTGAGCAGAGATTAATAGGCTACCAGCGATCTTAAGATCCACGCGAGCACTGTTTAAGCAAATTGTATGTCGACGTCTTCATTTGAAAATAAAGAGAAAAGCAGCACATGAAACGTGAAAATTAATCAGCCCAAATCTGTCAAACGAACCCACTTTTGCGTTTAAAATCCCTAACCATTTTACAAAAAACTGGTAAACTGCTCGGAGGTCGTGGGTCAGTTGCGTGATCATAGGTCACCCTCTAGTGGAGAGACCGTAGAGTGTCTGAATGAACCCTCAATCAGTCAATGAACACAGAGCAAACACGGACGAACAATTAGGATCTTGCAGTAAGTTAACTAACCGTAAGAGCACTGATAGGGACGAGGCATATAATGAAGGGCATTTAGAGCGCATTGCACGGGTGAATGAGCCGGCTAATGGAAATGATAGACATGATTAGCCTTTAATGTGCGCTGAATGAGGGGATCGGGTATCATAGGCACTGCAAAGACAGCACGGAGAAGGTGCATTTACGGGGCGCTACATCTGTGCATCAGCATCCTAATGAAAACGAGCTTCATTCCTAAGCAATCAAGACCCTCAAGGCAGAAAACAGGCCGCGCACCGCGGAGGCGCGCGCAAAAGTGGCCAGCGTTACCGTGGAAACCGAATACTCAGCATGTAAATAATGTGATCTATCGATGCCATCTGGAAAAGATTGCGTTTGGGTGCCTTAGCCGCCTCTCTACCGATATGCGAGGGGGATCCATTACCATATTTATTTGTACTGCTAAACTTAGTCCGCGAATGGGATTATGTAGTGGTGGATTGAGAGTAGATCCTAAACAAACACATATATTAAAGCAGGATTTGGAGTATAACTTGAACAATAATGGATTTACAAGACAAGAGGGTTTTCCCCCTTTTTCACAAGCTCTCCATTTTTCAAAAATTGAATCCAGACTTTTTGGGGGTGAGCCTTTTTGCTATGAGAGTGCAGTGAGGGGGTGGGATCTGGCCAAGGTATTTATCATATTTGAAAAATCTAGTTTGATGGGGGAAGGGGACAAAGAGTAATGGAGACGGGAAGAGAAGCTACTCAATCAAACTCACAGTCTTGGACAGAGAATTGTGCGCGAGTTGCTTGTGGCACAAACATGAGGTCCCTCCTGCTCTGTAAAAATGGTAACCGGTGTCATCCAGCTCTCTTTTCCCCAATGGATGAATGCAAGAGTCTTCCTCTGCTCTTCCAGTGGTATCCTGATGAAACAGGCAGTCCCATGTGTTGAGAGTAAAAGGACTGGTGAATAGGTCTGGCCTGCAGACTGACAGCAGCCTTGAGCGTGAGTTTACAGTGAGCTCTCTTTATCTACTGCTCGGACTGCTTTTCCCATTTAGATTCCCTCCTGAAATCCTCGTCTGCCTCCAGTGTCTCAAAATAACAGATTCACCATCCCTTGACCTCTGTTTTTATCAAGTTTCCTACCCTCTCTGTGCAGATAAACTTAATGTACTCATTATGAAGTCAGCCGTGATGAGAGGTCACACATGCAACCGAGACAGAAGAAATGTCAAATTCTGAAAAAAGAAATGTCAAATTGAGAAAAACAAATTCTGCTCTAAAATAGGATTGAAACACAATACATTGTACTTGGGATCAATCCCTTTTAGTTTAGTTAAGCAGATAACTGTGTCAGGGAGCAGTTTAAACTGTGATAATAAGAAATGCTTTTTGAGCATCAGATCAGCATATTACAATGATTTCTGAAGGATCATGTGACACTAAAGACTGGAGTATATATACATCACAGGAATAAATTAAATTTTAAAATATATTCAAACAGAAAAAGTCTCTACTTTACTGTATTTTTGATCATAAATGCAGCCTTGGTGAGCATAAGAAAAAAAAACTTGCTGCGAACATTTGAATGATACTGTAGTATTCATATTTTCATAAATGAGATACAAACAGTAATTAAGGCAGTACTTCCTTGTCATTGCATGCTTGTGTTCACACATGTCTGTCCAGTAAGTCCCTACACATATATCTGAACCAATTAGGACCAGGTGATGGGAAAACCACAGAGAGGGCCCGGAGGTCCTGCAGACATGCTGACACAAAACAGAGATTGCTGAGGAGAGATAAGGAAATGATGGATGTTAGTAGACAGGATACAGACACCTGCTCCTGTTCAGCTAGTGTGTCAAACCCTGTGCACATAGTCATCATTAAAGCAAACATCTTCCTTTGAGGACATTTTTTCTTAAGTTATTTTGTTGCCTATCATATCATGCTCTTTCACATCATTCCTTCACTCTTGTTCTTTGTATCTCCCTCCCTCTTTTGCTTTCCCATCATCTGGTATTGATATTTCTTTCTCTGTCCTCAACTTACCTATTAGATGTGAGCAGTGTATTGCAGAGCAGTGTGTCTGCTCTAGGACATTAGGCCTATATTTTCTTAAATATGCATTAGGATGGAGTGTATGAAACTTCAAAAAAGAGTACTTTTGTTCTATTATTATTGTATATTTTATTGAGATATCTCTACTTTAACTTGCATGACTCCAGCACTGATAATGGGCATGCAGAAGAGCTGTAAGTTCTGAATGGAGTGGGAAAGCGGTGCTAATTAGGGCCTCTTGCAGGCCAAGAGGAAGTGGGCTTGCCAGGTCTCCTTTCCCCTGCGATCCTTCACCCTGAAATGGCTGGGACCGCCCGGGGCTGGACCACCTCCCCTGGAGCTCCCAGGGTGTGAGATGCCAAGTCCAATCTCTTCAATTTCTCTTCATCATTTTTTTGAGTCCGTTCTCTGTAGCCAGGGAACAGTGGAGAAGATGGAGGTGTCATGCTGCTGTTTCTACTGTCTTAAGTTGCATGCTAAATTCTTAATTTGGCATCCTTTTGTAGAGCCATAAGGGAGAAGGCTTTGGAAATGATTGTGTTATTGTGAAATCACATTCAAAAGTTAAATGTGTAAAGATTTGAGGGTTGAAAACATGATAACTGCAAGAAAATACATTCACAATATACTTAATCTTGAACCCGTAGCAATATTAAAATACCTAACCTTTTCATTTTCCTGTCCCAGTTTCACATGCCGAAACTTTAAATTAGCCATTTGTAGACATATATTTTATACAGAAATCACGATTCATTAATTTGCGCTAAAGTTTATTGTAAATTCATGGTCAAATTGTTGATTTATGTATAATAATAAAAAATAATAACAACAACAAAAACAACGGTTTATTAGTAGTAGTAGTAGTAGTAGTCAGAGCTGGGTTGTAACTGATTACATGTAATCCAAAAAGTACTTGTAATTAGAGTATATTACATTTTAAAATGCTCATAATCAGATTAGTTACTTTGGAGTACAGTACTTTTACATTTAGCCATTTAGCAGACATTTTTGTCCAAAGCGACTTACAAATGAGGACAGTGGAAGCAATCAAAATTTAAAAAAAAAGAGCAATGATACGCAAGTGCTATTATAAGTCTCAGCTTAATGTAGTACACACAGCAAGGTTTTTTTTTATTATTATATAATAAATAAAAAGAAAACATAGAATAGAAAAAGAATAGAACAAGCTAGTGTTAGAGGTCTTTTTTGCTTTTGTTAATTGTATAATAAATAAAAAGAAAACAAATAGAGTACAAAAAGAATAGAGCAGCTAGTGTTAGTTAAATCTAAAAGGGGCAAGTTTTTTATTTTTTATTTATTTATTTATTGAGTGCTAGAGTAAGAGGGTCAAATAAAGATGGAAGAGATGTGGTTTTAGTTTGGAAAAACCTGGTTTAATGCAATGTTCAATACACCTAATGACGTTGATATTAAAAAATGGAACCTATTTTCTTTCTCTTTGCTTTTTTATATCAATATGGTACATTTAATGGTAAGTTTAAAACAAGTTAGATAAAAAGTAATCTAAAAGTAGGCTAATATAAAAAATAGTCAAAAAGTAATACATTACCTAAAATGAGTAACCTAGATTGCATTACTAACTACAGTTTTCGTCATGTAATCTGTAATCAGTAATGGACTACAATTCGTAGGCCTAAATAATCTTCCCTGTGCTGGCAGTAGTAATGTTAATTATGTATGTATTGTGTTTCAGCTGGTTTTGGGAATGGTACACAGCGCACTAGAAATGTTGCTGCGCATGCTCACAGACGAGAGAGCGCGAGTTTGCAAAAGTGCGTTTGTAAGAGTAAGCCCTTATTTGGACTTTATGAGTGTGCTTTGAACAAATTAGCTGCAGGCACGAGTTTAGTTCCCTCAGAGTAATCCAAACCGGATTCATCAGTATTAGAACGGGTAAGAAAAATAAATACACGCGTAAGCAGCTGTTGTGAATCCGTTGGAAATGCGTGAGAACTTTTTTGTGCACGTAAATTCTCAAACTGTACGAAATTTTAAATGGATGAGCTCCATTATTTTTGTAATTTGATTTGGTTATTGGCTTAGAAATTGCACTAAGCATTATGAGTAACGAAAAAATCATATATGGAAAGGAAGATGATAGGGTTCAACTGTGCCTTTTATTGTCTTGCAAAAAACTGTAATTTGATCACAAAGCAAAGCCTTCACACATGCTGGACAGACTGCTGTCCATCTACTCCACAGCACCTTTTGCTCTGCCCAATCTGTCACACAGATGTGGAGCTCAATCACAGTTGCTGCTTTCATTTTTTTTTATCTAGAGACCCTAAAACAGATAAAAGCAGCAGTTTGCTTTTACTGTCTAGGGTGATGGGTTTGCGAGGTTTGCTATAAAGCGCTCAGCTGGACATGGAGGATGAGACACAGGGAACGATGAAGTTATCACCTCTGAGCCCCGTTGATCTTGCTAAACTTAAGCTGTCTAGTGAGAATGGACTTCATGGGAAAGCAGAGCTGACTGGAAACGGGCTATGTTTATGTATACCTCTGTTTTTATCCATCATGTTTCATTTTGTAAAATGATTGAGGATGAATTCTGTTAGAAAGGTAGCACCACTATGCCGTACTCACTCAAGTCATATGTAGTTGTTTGGAGAAGGCTACACAAGCCAGAATATTATTCATTTTAATAACATCGCAGCAAAATTTATATTCCTAGCTGGTAAAATGTTGTGTTCGATTCACATTTATTTCTAAATGCCTTCTGTCTCCCATTGTGTCATTTTTGGGTTGTAATTATATGCCAGCCAAATCCCACATGCACACAAAAATGGCATTTGGAATTTGCCCTCTCTTAAAAATAAAGGTTCCAAAAGGGGGGTTCGCAGCGATGTCATAGAAGAACCATTTTTGGTTCCCCAAAGAACAGTTTTTAAACTTACTGTAAAGAATTCTTAAAAAATCTAAAGAAACTTTTTTTTTCCACTATGAAGAACCTTTTGTGTAATGGATGTTAAAGGTTCTTCATGAAACCATCAATGCCATTAATTAACTTTTATTTTTAAGAGAAACACTATTTCTGTTTGAATCTCTCATGCTCTAAAAGTGTCAGATAAATAGTGTGCAGGCTTCTTTACAAACCCTTGAGCTTTTCTCATTTCTGTTTTGACAGGAACACCAGAGGAATACTAGCAGTTCTGCGCTACAGTACCAGACTCCCAGCAACTTTGGTACGTGTGCAGATCGGTAAGTCAGTTGAGTAAGTCCTTTTTTCTAAATATTCACCCCTCTTTTACCTCATATTACCCAATTTCTGTCACATTTAATATAACATGGAGTGAATGGGAAAAGGCTGGACATTAGAGAGATATGCAGATACTGGGTGGGAGCGAAGGAGAGTGGAGGGTTCCAGGAACACGAGTATATGTGGTAGCGAGGAGCAGAGCAGAGTTTCTCTATCAAAGCCCTTTTCCTTCCTCTCATAAATACCACATTGATGAAATAGCCCTCCCTCTGCACCATGGGCACTGACTCCAGCTCACAGATCTGGACAACATATGAAATCAGTACACACCGGGCTGTGGCTGCAGCTGAAATCTCCTCGCTTTTCACTCATCAACAAGTTCATCTGGTGTGTAGCCCTCGCACTGAGAGTCAGTCTGTATACAGCATATGCATGAGGCGTAACCATCTGTAGATGATCTCATATTCACAACACATATGAACAGGAACTGCTATATCATTCTTGCCATTGAACATGTGTGGAACAAGATATTAATTAATGATTCGTACAGCTTTGGAATCATTGAGAGTTCCGCTATTCTTAAAGGGATAGTTCATCCTAATTGGAAAATTCAAGTCACATAAGATAACTTACAATTGCAAGAAATGTAAAGATATAATGAAATATGATATAAAGATAGGCCTTCTATCCTGTTTCTGGAGACCTACTGTGCAGTTTATATCCAACCTGCTTCAGTACACCTACCTGCGATTTTTTTTCAAGCAATCCTGAAGACCTTGATTAAAACAGGTTCAGGTGTTTTTCACTTGGGTTGGAGCTAAACTCTGCAGGACAGTGGGTCTCCAGGACCAGGGTTGAATACCTCTGTATGACAAATGGTAAGATATAAAGTAAAAATGATGAGAAATAAATTTGCCATAAAGAGAAATTTGGAGTTATGAAAAATATGGTTGCAGCTGTTAGAAATAAAGTTGCATGTATAAGAAACAGTGAGTTATAAAGTCAAACTTTTGAGAAATAACATTGCCATTATGAGACAAATAAGGTTGCAGACAGTTGTCAGAAATAAAGGTGCACTTATGAGATATAAAGTCAAAATTAAATTGCTATGAGAAATTAACAATTATTAAAAAGAAGGTTGCTGTTGTCAGAAATAAGGTCACTGTTATGAGATATAAAGTAGGAGAAATTGTTAGATATAATTATAAGATATAAAATTGCTATTATGTTGCATTATTTAGAAATGAAGCCAGACTTCTGAGATAAAAAAAAAAAGTATTAGAAATTGTAAGATATTAAGTAAAAATTATGGAAAAATACAGTCGTGTGAGATAGGAAAACGTCATTGAAACATCATGGTGAAAAAAGGCACTGAATGAATTTGAGAGCTGCAAAAAAGCTGAAGATTTTCAGTGAATAATAACGGTCTCTGAATAGTGATGGTAACGGCATTTGATGAAGGCAGAGCAGATAATCACTGAATTGTCATATTTGGGTGAAATATCCATTTAATCCTACACCGAAACAGTAAATGTTTCTTATGGAATGAGTTCAGGTTTCCATGCTGATTGCATAACCTGAGAGTTTGGCCAGACGGAAGCTGAGGTCTGTCTGCCTCATTACCCACAAAGACCCAATGCATCTCAGTCCAGCCTAAGAAGAATTCCTAAAAATCTTCTCTGCCGGACATCCCTGACCATAAACAGCTCATCAGAGGATAAAGTGCTTTGTAGAAGAGTGCAGTATGCGTGTGCGTGTCTTTGTGCTTTAGCTTTTTATGTCTCTATCAGCTCCTCCTCAGCAGCAGAGCTGTAGGAGTGAGACGGGACGAGGGAAAGCAGTTGTGGGAAGTTGGCGAATGAGCTAAGCTTTGAAAGTGAAACATAAGAAAGGCAGATCATAAGAGCCAGGAAAACTGATATTCTCCTCGTTAAGGACTTGCTAGCGTCAGTCTCTGTAGTGGAGACTTCAACTTTTAACAGGAAACAGGTCTGAAGGAACCTGCTTGCAACACACAAGTACTGAGCATTCACACAAATGCAGATGTGATGTGTGTTACATGCTACTTCAGTTCCACTGTTAAATAATCCCCTCGCCCCATATTGTGTATTGTGCCACATTGTAAGGATGAGATCCCTTTTAAGGCTGTCTTTTTTTTTTTAAAACATGGACAAATGAAAGCATGGTGGAGATGTGTTATCTGCTCTGGTCACAGTAAAATCTGCCACGTTTACTGCTGAATCTTCATTGGCTAAGCAGAGCACTGGTAAGCCAAAGGCATATTTGCCATCATTCGCTCTCATAGGACGCCTCAGGAGTTCCGTATAAAAACGTCATTTCCCTCATCGACGTGGCATTCTCTTCTTCCTCTCCTCCCTTCTTTCTTCCGCTTTCTTATTTTTCTGTCATCTCAGTTCCTGTCTTCTTTTAAAAGTCTCATAAATCATGACACTAAGCTTTTACTCTACATTATTTATATCAGTGTTAGAGAGTAAATAATAACTACTGATGCTGTAAATTTAACTACTTTTTTAGCATGACAGATGTAGCAAGATGTAAGTATATTATATACTATATTTACTACATTTTCAACTCAGTTATATAAATTTGTATATTCTAAGTATATTCGATTGCTGTAGCATTTTTTAAGTTCTGAAAAGTAGTTAGCTACATGTTGTTATAGCTACTTTTGTTAGTATTTTGCTATATCTAACAGTAGATACATTTAAGGGGCTATGTTTTTAAAAATGTATAAAGAATCAAATCAAGATAAAGAAGGAAAATGACTTGAGATATTAAGTCTTGTTTTCTACCAAAAATGCCATCAAAATTTAGTGAGTTCAAGCATAAAACAAGAAAAAATATCGAACAAGAATTTCAGAAAACAAGAATTAAGTAAATGTAGCTTGATTCAAGAAGAACAACAACAGAAATGTAAGAATTTTTTTTGCAGTGTAGCCTTTGATATAATTTAGTCAAAGACAGTGAAGTAAATGAATTTAGGTGATTTCTTTAAATTATGATGAACACGTAGCTCAGAAAGCAAAAGTTTCAAAGTAACTTCCCCACCGCTGATGTGTATACTTGACTAAAGATCTTCTGGAGTAGCTTGTGATGTAAAAAAAAAAACCCCTCACACAGATGCAAAACTGGTGTCTTTCAGCAGGTTTGCTCCTTTGAGCCCTGCCAAGGCTTTTGTTTTCCATTTGTCATATGATAGTGCTGATTTCTGGTGGATGTCATGCTTTGTTTAATAAAACAAAACTTGTGTAAAGCTAATGTGGCGCCACTTTTCATTCAAGCAAATATGCGTTTGTCTCTGTCACCCGTCAGTGCATGAGACGGTACGTCTGTCTTGGAGAGCCAGTCTGGTGTGTGGAACTGAACGGACAATCGTCTTTTAGCATCAAAGCTAATGGGGTGATTGACATTTCTGGGTGGCATGAGCTTTATGTCAGTTTGAGCAATGGTTTGGACATGCACATCCAAACAGATGCTCACTCTTAAAACGTTTAATCTTATTTAACATTCCACTGAGTCCACAGACCCAATAAAAAGCATGCTCTGCTTCATCTGTTACTGCAGTGTAGTTGTAAATAATTTGGTTATCATGTGCTTTGGCGGCATAATTTGGCCAACGCCCCAGTGCACTGCAGTGGTCACTCTGTGATGGACAGCTTTACATCTCTCTGTGAAGTTTTTTTCTTTTCTTCCTCTCTAAAATGAACACAGTCACATGCAAACATCTGCTCTGTATCATTAAAAATAAAACCCAATGAAAACATGCACATGCCTCTGCTCTGCAGTGCATTTATATTGACTTCTAGAGACTCTGGATTGATTGGGGTCCTGCAAAATGGCCTTTCTCTCTCTTTTTGTACAGCTGGAACAAATTGAATGCCTGACTCTCATCAGCAGCTTTTCCCTCAACCCTGTGATGAATTACTGTCACACAGCATCCCCGCGTGAGCACGGTGAACACAAGAGACGCAGCCTTCGTGACTTGGCGTTGATGTTCTCTACACAGAGCGAAAGCAAACAACCAGCATCAAAACAAGCACAAACTTGACATCATGTGGAAGTATGATATATGGTATTTTATTGTGTTTAATTTTGGAGGGTTGGCGTCTGATGCAACAGTTTACACATAGAGAAGTGAAAATAAACTGTTGATTGAGTTGAGGTAAGTTTGAGCAGGAATGAGATGATGGACCTATTTCACAGACTATGATGATGCATTCCCACAGTTAGGCATCATAAAAACTAGTTGTTATTATTTTATTTTATTTTTTATTATTATATACCGTATATTATTTTTTAATGAAAATGCTATTGTGGATTTTTTTCATTTCGCTGTTTGCTGTAGCAGTGTTATTTTAGTATCATTGAGATTTACTGACACAACAAAAAATGCTAGTTCAAATTTTTTAAATGTATTTTCAAATGGTTAAGGAACCTTAAAATTACAGCTGAACAAGGTGTAATGTGTTGTTCAGAATTCATTCAGTTCATGCCTGACTGCAATAATTGATTCTGATTGGTGAATGATGGAATGCCATCCGTCTGATATTCCCTAAAATTCACTGTTGTCCATGTCAATGCTGTACATCAGTTTCTGAAACTGGCACTGTTCTTATGTCTGTCGTATCATACCACTGTGTCCAAAATCACCCATACCCTTATTTGAGGGGACACACATTTGTAATGCTGTCTGAAACTAGTGGACATTATCAATCAGTTATTCTGTCACTCATTCAATCCTATGATGCACCTCAATAACATTTTTTTATTTCTGATAATGACCAACAGACTATAAATTATTTGTTCAACGGTTTATACTATGAAGTAACCAGTCAAAGATATGAAAGAAAGAAATCCATTCTAAGGCGGACATGAGGCAGACACAAACTATGGAAAAAAGGCATACTTGATGCTTCCAGCTGGACAAACTATATGGTAATTTGCATAACTGCATAATTGTAGCTGAGCACACACACAGTTGATTAAATGTGGACACTGAGACTGAGGTCCTTCACAGGACAGAAGAGGAGCATCCTAGCAAGAGAAATCAGTCTGATCTCATTCTCGTTTTTACTACTCCAACCATACTGGAACCCAACACTAGTTTAAATGACCCAAAGGATCCTTTCCAGATTAATCAGCATAGCAGCTGAATCTAAATGAGAGCACTCAGTTTTTCCATTCTCTGTTTTTTTTAAGTGTTTGATTTTTAGCAGGGAAAATGAGTGCATTTGATCAAACAAATATTCTTGATTTCACCTAGTTTTGCGTAATCAAGGTGCTTGAACTCATCTTGCTTTTTGGATGGATGATAATTAACTGGGCCATAACAATAAGGAGAAACATTTATATGAAATTGATCCAAGGTTATGGGTGAGATTTGGGGCAGTCGGATGGTTCTCATATGAATTGACATTAGATGCAGTTTGTTAGAATGTTGGGTGGTGTTTATATGACTTCATAAATGTGCAATTAAACAGCGAATTTAAGAGTTCAGATGCAAAATTCTTCTGATACCATTTTACAGAACTGCTCAATTTAAAGAAGTCAGTAAAAATTAAGTGACTGATCATGTACAAAAGAAGTTTCCTGTGCAAGAAAAACTTAATATTCAAATAAAAATATTTAAATGCAATAAGAACCATGCAAGCATGTTACATTCCAGATAAAAAGCCCTTGTTCTGAGTTATCCAGAGTTCTGAACCACCATAATTACTCATCATTAAAACATTTTCTGAACAGAGTCTTACAGTAATTAAAAAAATGTAAATGTGCTGTACAAAGTTTTAAACAAACATAGTTAACACTTTATAATATGGGTGCATTAATATGCATTATTTTATGCAATTAATGCAAAAATAATCTTGAGATAATGAAGAATTAATGTATTAAGCTTATTTATTAGAATAGAAAGTTACATGGGTCAAATCAATGAAAACACTATTTTATTTTTTGATTCATTAAAACAGACGGTTGGGAGTTGAAATGCATGGCTTCAACCCAATGTGGTAATGAAATTAATTTACACTATAGTTAATATTAGCGATTTGGAATATTTGGAGTGTTGATAGGGAATTAATCCATGATGACACGTTTAATTAAAAGCAATTCATGTATGACTTTATTTAACGAGTCATAAATTAACTCGAGATTATCTGTGCATGAATTATTCCATATTAGTACACCCAAACATTTTAAAGAAAACATTTTAAGAAGAAAGCACAGAGTTGCTGTACTGTAGGTTATTAAACATGTTTATGACAAAGCAGAATACAATATTACAGTCTGAAGTTAACTATTTAAAATTAATTATTAATAACGTTAAGTAGTTTTTTATGTGCATTTTTTAAAACCATATGAACCATAATCTGTATGCCAAATACTTCAAATGAGTAAATTCATTTCAATAAATTCCTAGTTTGAACAAATTTATGGCTGCTAATTGTAAAATCAAACAACCATTAATTATAATAGTAGCTTCAAATATTGCACAAGATGTAAGGCACTATTTTAGATTTTATAGCTATCTACTGTAACAACACTCACTGTTCAGACAGTGAATACACAAAAGTTAAATGTTGAAATTCCCCAAATGTTATTCTGCATGCAGGGTCCTCACATTTTAAACCATCAAAGTATCAGTTTTGATGGGATTTTTCCATTGATTTTCACGACTGTAATCCATTTATCTTCAAAATAAGTTGGAATAAGCAGTGTGTTGGAGTGAATCATCAATGTAATCTGTGCTGAGTGTGCACTTTCCCCCACGTTTCTGTTTCCTCTCACATGCAAAAACACCAGATAATTATAGATCCATCAATCAATCTCAACTCCAGATTTATGAGCCGTCTCCAGTCTACAAAGAAACAGAAAGAAAGATTCAGAGAAATAATGACATTAGGGTGACAGAGGATGACATTGACAAATTAAGAGAAATAGGAGGGGTTTTATTAACAAGTTTGGTCCCACATCCTATGAATTCTCAGACAGTGAAGTGACAGAGACAAGAAATCCTAGACGCCACAGTTAGCACATGAAGATTGTATTATGAAGTGAGTTTGAAGCGAGACAAATCAGTCTCATACAGTAAAGTGATTCTATTGCTACAGTAAATACTTAATTCAGAGATTGAAGCATACATTCTAAGAAAAGTCTGTGAAAATATGGTCCAATGTACAATTTTTACCAGATGTTTTAGCCATATTTTGAATTTTGAACCAAGAAGAAACAGAAAACCAAGAAGAAACAGAATTATTTAAATGAAAACCCATCAAATGTGAAGTGTCATACATGGAATTTTGGAAATGTCATCACATTTGTGACCCTGGACCACAAAAGCAGTCTTAAGTCGCTGGGGTATATTTGTAGCAATAGCCAAAAATACATTGTATGGCTCAAAATTATAAATTTTTCTTTTATGCCAAAAATCATTAGGATATTAAGTAGAGATCATGTTCCATGAAGATATTTTGTAAATTTCTTACCATAAATATATCAAAACTTAATTTTTGGTTAGTAATATGCATTGCTAAGAACTTCATTTGGACAACTTTAAAGGTGATTTTCTCAATATTTAGATTTTTTTTGCACCCTCAGATTCCAGATTTTTAAATAGTTGTATCTCAGCCAATTATCAATATCCTAACAAACCATACATCAATGGAAAGCTTATTTATTCAGCTTTCGGATGATGTATAAATCTCAATTTCGAAAAATTGACACTTAAGACTGGTTTTGTAGTCCAGGGTCACATTTTTTTTCACTGTAAATTCTAAGATTACTTGCTCTGTTTCACATACAAAAACTGTAAATTTAACAAAATTTTTCTGTAAAATTAAGTTAAATGACTCATTAGCTTTATTATAGTTTATTACAAGGAAATTTACCATTAACCAATTAACAGGTTTTTATTTTTTTACAATCTTTTACCCTTAAAAAAATACAAACATTTGTACATTGTGTTGTAGGGCTGAAAGAAATGTGCATAAACTGGAAAAGATACTGCTATTTTTGACAGGATATTATCCATTTTTCTACACCTTTTTTTTCTTACAGTGTCTGACCATTTGACCTCTTTTTCTCATACATGCATAAACACAGTCATACATTCAATAATGTGTGGTGAAGATCCATGTGTGATGAACTCAAACTGTGTTTGACAGACAGAGGGTGGTGTTTTTGATCTTGAGACTATATTGTGACGAGCAGTAGGCACTGTTTTGGTTCACAAAGATGTGGAACGAAAGGACAGAAAAGAGAAAAAACATTAGCTCTTCAAACTGAACTCTACCGCTAGACCTAGAGCGAGATGGAAAGAGAGATTGAGGTAAAGACAAAAGATTGTGACCAGGGCAGGAGAACTCTCTGCTCAATCTAACACATATGTTGTGGGCTAACGGTGTTGTAGCCCAAGGGCACAGACAGCAGCAGCAGCAGCAGCATGTGAAAAAGGTTTTCCACCCAGACCTCACTTCAAATTTAAGAGAGAGAGAGGAAGAAAGGGAGAGGGGTTGAATTGAGATGACTGAGAAACCGAGAAGAAAGAGAGATTGAAAGATATGACAAACATCAGAGCCATCTGTGGATTAACACAATTAACACCTCAGTGAAAGCAGGTCCGTCAGCACCTCTCTGCTGCTCAAAGGATGCCTTCAAAGAGCCCAGAATGGCCCTCAAAACTCTCACTGCGGCCCAAAACAGAAATACTGTGTGTGAATATTGTAACTCGATTTAAATTAAGTAAGTGGAATAAGGAGGTAATGAAATAGAGGGAGAATCTGATTTAGCTTTAGCACAAACGTGGCATGAATGGCGTTAAGTGGAGTTTAGTTTCGTTCATGGTGAGTTCAGACACTGATACTTTCCTCTAACATGTGAGCTTTCCACCTCGACAGTCACAGGGACCCCCTCTATAAAAACACTAGACTTTCTTAGTAATACTTTACAATAAGTTGCATTAAATTGATCAAAAGTGACAGTGAAGACATTTATAATGTTGCAAAAGATTTCATAAATGCTGTTTTGAACGTTCTATTCAGTTAAAGGCATCAAAGAATCATGAAAAAAGGCATCAAGAAGCACCAAATCAGCATATTAGAATGGTTTCTGAAAGAGTAATGGCTGTTGAAAATTCAGAAGAAATAACTTACATTTTAAAATATATTAAAACATTTCATTTAAATTGTAAGATGTCTCAATATTACAGTATTTTTAATCAGATAAATGCAGCTTTGGTGAACGCACAGGAAACTTCTTTCAAAATGTTACAAAATCTAACTGATGCCAACTCACTTTAAAGTGAACAGTTAAACATTACATAAGTTTAGCATTATATCATTTGTAAGTCGCTTGTAAGTCGCTTTGGATAAGTGTCTGCTAAATGACAATGCAAATGTAAATCATTTAAAACACTTTCAAATAATTGTTTATTATATTTATTTTACATTTTTGAAAACTAAAATCACTGAATGGGGTGATACAACATTAATAATGCATTGTCCAGAATATTTATTATTTATCTGAAGTGACTTAAAATGTTAAACATAAGCAATTTGTCACAGAGCCAACAATATTCATAGTACGCATACATAGAATTTATTTGGACATTTGCAAAATTGCACGAAAGAAAAGCAGAACAAACGCAGGCACATTGATGCCATGCAGTGACCTTCACTCTAAGCATACAGTTGAAACAAAGAGTTGCTTCTGGCCCCTTTTCACTCTTGAACAATGTGACTGGGCTAGTGCTGACTGTAGGGCTTAGTGACTCTGTCTGTCTGTCTGTCTGTCTGTGTGTGTGTGTGTGTGTGTGTGTGTGTGTGTGTGTGTGTGTGTGTGTGTGTGTAACTGGGGAGCAGCCAGAGGCAGGAGGTTGATCCAACACATGGCAGAGAAACAAAGTACAGATCTCAGGAGTAAATCTAGAGATTTAGCGACAAGGTAAGGCATAGCAACATACACACAAGAAGGGTATAAATGACTTCTTTAGAAAAAGTAATTAATTTGGGTATAAAAAATTGGTTTCTTTTAAAAAATAATATAAAACAAACTTTTAAAAATGATATACAGTGATATAAAATATTGTATGTGTTAAATCCAATCTTAGGTATGGATACCTCTAGTGAGATAAATTTTGATTTAAAAAAAAGAAAGAGCTCAAAAACAGTTTTTTTGTGACTGCCACACATAAGCAAGCTTTGAAACATGAGTGACAGCAGCTGAAAGGAGTGTGACGACAGCTGTCACATGACTGAAAGCCACAATCACTTCAGCTGATCTTAGGAAAGTTTTACTGCAACACTAATTCTTTTTATTTATCTCATGTAGACTTTTTTGGACAATCCTTTTGTCCGGTGAGGTGACTTTCCTTTGTGAAAAGCCTTGGCTTTATTTTTGACTCCGAGCTCAAATTCGATCGCCAAATAAATGCTGTTGTTAAAAATAGATGGGTTTTTTTCTTAGATATATAGCCAAGTTGAAGTCTATCCTCTCTTTCAGTGATTTGGAGAAGGTTGTTCATGCCTTTGTGTCTTCTCGTTTGGATTATTGCAACGCTTTGTATCTGGGTGTGATTCAGGCCTCCCTCTCTCGCCTGCAGCTGCTTCGGAACTCCATATTACTCCTGTATTGATTTCACTACATTGGTTACCGATTCGATACAGAATCCAGTATAAAGTGCTGTTATATGTTTTCAAATCTCTCCATGGCTTGGCACCAGAGTATGTTTCTGATTTAATTAGTCTACATCAACCTTTGAGATCTCTTCGCTCCAAGGATCAACTGTGTCTGACGGTTCCTCAATCACGCTTGAAATGTAGAGGAGATAGAGCTTTTTTTGTGGCAGCTCCTAGACTATGGAATGAGCTTCCGCTCTCCTTAAAAACATCTCCTACTCTAGGGTCATTTCAGAGGATGTTAAAACGCATTTATTTTCTTTAGCTTTTAATAATGTGTTGTAAATTGTATCTATTTGGGTTGTATGTATTTGTTTTTTCTTTTCATGTACAGCACTTTAGTGCCCATTGTGGTTTTTTAAAGTGCTTTAGGAATAAAGTGAGTTGAATTGAGTTGAGGTGATAATTTTGTTTATCATTATAAGAGTCCTTAAGATTTGATCATACATTTAATGATTTGGTTGGAGCTTGTAATCCATGCCAAAATGTTTGTTGATAACTAGGGTTGTATGTGTCAAGCTTTTATCTTTATATACTCTATAATCTTTCAAAAAAAAGTCTTTATTTGCTTACTATCGCCATCTAGTGTTCATTTGTTCTGGAGGTCTGTGTTGTCTGACATATGACAACATATAGAAAAAAGATGAAGAATCATAAAAGAAAAATACCTTGTTACATATTTCTCTCTAGACTGTGAACGCCATACATATACTGAACTGGACTGAAGATATGAACATATTGGGCTCTAGTGGGTAAGTGACTAGCAGTTTGCTAACTCAACAACATAAGTGATATTATTGAGCATACATCTGCTGGAAATACCTAATCAAGATGCTGATGCCAAAACCAAAAGCTTTAAGTGGGGCAAACCAACTACAGGGAGATGGTTAGATAAGAAATACAAAAGCAAAATAGGCCAAGTTTGAGAAAACCATGTGATGTGTGATTGTTGTGCCATGCAGTTTAATTGAAACAGTCAGTGAGAGAGACCTGCTGTATTAGTTTTTGCAACTGTATTAGTTGATACTACTGTTGCTCATACAATAGCATCATTCCTTCTAATGACAATCTCTCTTTATTATGTAGAGGTTTTAATATACTGTGTCAGGATCTGATTCTAATATTATACGAGTACCTGTTTTTTGTCCTGGCTCACTGAGAGTTGGTGTAACAGATTCAAACAGCATCTGATGTTTGTTTGAATATGTTGTTTGTTGTTTGTTCATAACTCAGTATATTGACTGTTCTAAGTTAATTATCTGTCAGTCTGCTTTAATTATGTACAAGTGAGCTTTTGTTCTGATATGATTGTAATTTAAGCAAATGGCAGGAGTTCAGGCTCTACTATCTGCTATGTTTGTGATGTGTAAAAAAACACTGAAAGGTGTGATATTAAGTGCACTATGAAAAGGAGGTAGGTCTACATTTATAAATGTATAACTTAAGCTTTGAGTGTGGAAGGGCAAAATAGACAGAAATGGTTACTTTTTATTTTATTAAAATGGTTGAGTAATGCATTTTTAGACGAATAGTGAAGATTTGATATACTTTTTAGTAAACATTTTGTTTATATATATTTTTATATATAAAATGTGATGAATTAATACACTGCTGCTCTTACAATGTCTTTTATGGTCAACAAGGTATTTATTTGATCAAAAATGTAGTAAAACAATAATACTGTGATAATTACAATAAATAAAATAAATGCAATTTGTTCTTATTATATTTCCAATTTGTTTCAATACTGAAAACAGTTTTTTTTTTTTTTTGGACAATATTTTTGTGGAAACAGCGATATATACTTTTTTTTTTTTTTCAAATTTCTTTTGAAAAATACCTTACTGACCCCATATTTTTCAGTAGCATACTTTTCAGTAGCATACTTTACTACACCCTCAAAAACTGTTTGACACCCTGAAAACATCAATTCTGGCTACCCCAATTAAAAGGCTCAGAGGCCATCTTTGATAAAGTGTGATTGTTTTTTTGTTAACTTATAAGATGCCTTATATACCTGAAGGAATAATGTAATGCTGTACAATTATGATTAAATGAATGAATCCACATCCTTTTCAGTATTGTTAAACAAGGTAAATTAAACACTCGGTTTTTGTAAAATAGAAAAATATATCAATTTTAGCCATCTGTCAGAATTTGTTTTGACTATTCCATTTGAACAGCAGCTTCTTATTCTAAATAGACTATGCTGTTGCTATCTCATTAGTTAGACAGAGCAGGTGGTTGCATCACATGTAGAGAGTTGAGTAAGACTACATATTTGTGCACGTGCGCCTGAGATTTTTCTGTGGTCAGTGTGGCCAGTCAGCACATTTCCAGTCAATGCAAACACAATAAACATCAGGGGTCAGTACCAGGCCCCAACTTGCTAGGTCATGGCTCTCTTTTGCTGTTTTATGTTTATGTACACCAGAGCAAAACTGCATTGCACACAGGGTGTTTCATATCAGTCCATTATAGCTGATATGAAGATTTGAGTTAGAGTTACAATGCTGTTGACCAGACAGGTGAGTAATTCATTCTAATGAATGTTATGTATTTCAGTCATTCTTGAGAGGTGGGACAAAACAGGGTGCAAAATTGAAAAAATAAAACCTTGTACTCAGACAAATGAAACTACATTTTTGTATCTTATTTATGTATCTTGCTTTGATCCCAACTTTTCTCTCTTTTTTTTTTTTTTTTAACAAAATGTGCTTTTTACCTTGGACCGTGTAATATAATTTCAACTTTATCTTTAACAGCATTCAAGATGTTTTTAACATTTCAAAACCCATTCTCATGTTAACACATAGATTACACTTTCACATGTGACCAACAATTCCTCAACAAAATATCATAATGAAATATTATCAAAATTTTCCTCTGACGGAGTTGACACATCTGACGGTGGTGACGAAAACCTGAGTTTGTAGTCATTTTAACTATCAAATACATTGAATCAATCAATTACTCTATTAAAACAAACACAACAAACAGTGAGTATGTTATTGTTTATAAAGCTTTTATTCAAGAGTCACATTTAAGTATTTTGATATATTATTGGAACACAAAATCTGACGGTGTTGAAAAATTTGGCATTTCGTTCACAAAACAAATGGAGTTCATGTAGTAGCCATTTTATTTTTTTCTGTTGATGCTAGATGCTAATGGAACCTGCTTCAGGAGAATAAAATGATCTAAATATTTCAAATAATTTCCTCAGAAATTGGAAGATGGTGTTGACATATTATGGTTGTGATCAGGAAATATTAACATTAGGATTTAAAATATTCTAAAACTAGAAAACTGACCAGAGCCTGTCTGACAGTGATGAACTATGCAGAGGAGGACTGTGGGAAGGGGGTTGTTTAGAGTGACAGCTGCCCCTGATATTCCCTGATTTTATTACATTTTAATGAATGTCTGACAGTGTTGACAAAAAGTGGGGACACAACTTTGAAACCTTATGAAACATACATGTGTCACTGAAAAACAACCTTGCTTTGATATGAGATATTATTAACTGTTGCTTTTGATAAAACAATGTCTTTTTCATCATTAAAAATGTCGATGTTATATATATATTAGTGGTGTCAAAATTAGCGCGTTAACGCATGTGATTAATTTTTTCTGATTAACGCGTTAAAAATATTTAACGCAATTAACGCAGGGGCGGGGCTAGGGTTGGCCACCCCATTCGCAGCTGCTGCCTCTGTCTCTTTTTTCTTGAAAAGGATTGCGTTTATTTAGATGCAGAACGTCTTTATGACCACATCAAACGGGAGACGTTTCAGACGCACTCTAACTTCGCCTCCGTGCCAGGCGTAAGAGTCAACGCAGCGGAAAAGATACTGTGCTCGTAGTAGCGCGCTCTCTTTCAAATACACGCACAGCTGTGCCGCGCGCGCTGTAGCCTGTATCATTTCATATCAAACAGCTTAAAGAAACTACGTGCATGCAATGTCCTAGTTATGCCGTCATTTAAGGCATGAAGTTACCAAAAAAGGCGATTAAAGCTGCCTTAAAACTGGCGCATGCATGCAATATGTTATATATGCGTCACATTTAAGAACATGTCTCTGAAATGGTTTTAAAAACTGTCCTGACGCACCCCAGCACTGTCTCCCTCATCTAAAACACCCGATTCAACTCGTCCGCTCATTAGTAGAGAAAAGAGAGTTGCATGTCAGATCCGCGTCACGTTCAGCAGCAGCAGCTTTTAAAGCTATAGCAGGCAATAAGCTAATAACCAGCTGCTGTGATGCCTATAATCCAAGAACCAAAGAAAAAAAAAGAGGAAGTCAATAACTTTTATATCTTTAAGGGGTTCATCTATATTTAATTTAGAATTTAATGTTTGGTAAGTATTCATTTTCTGTATATTTCTGCTGAAGAGCACAAGTAGCTAAATATGTCATTTATTATAATAGGTTCATGTGATGGTTGTTTTAAGTTCACTTAAATTAGAAGTTAAGTCTAATAAATGTTAAAATGTATAGATCTAAATTATTCTGTAATGCTGACTGGCTACAGTCAATGGTTAAATATTAAGAGGAAAAAACTATTTTATAGAGACATCAGTAATATTGATATCAGTGATGCTGACCTTCAATCATAAAAAAGATGCCATTAAAGAAATATTAAAAATATACTGTCTTTATGTTGTTTGTACATTGTACATTTGAAGATTGAATGCGAAATTATTGCAATATAAAAGTATATTTAAAAACTTTAATGTTAGGTGGAATTAATCGCAATTAATTTTAGAAAAATATGCGATTTAGTTTTTTTTTTTAATCAATTGACAGCACTTACATATATATATACATATATATATATATATATATATATATATATATATATATATATATATATATATACATATGTATATATATATATATTGGTTCTTTCAGAGTTACATAGTTTATGTGTGCTGATGGATGAATAAACACTGGGTTGCTCCAGTCCTTCAAAAACAGTACTGGATTAAGTCCATAGGTCATAGGTTTCTGGTGACCACAAGGACAGATCAGGTGTTCTGCTTTAATTATTAACTTTTAGTGCTAGTTCATGAAAATTTTATTGAAAATTTTATTGACAAATTTATTTTTCTAACTAATATTAGTATGAAAATACATTTTAATTCACTCTCTTTTGCACTATGTAACCATAGTCTCAGTAAGGGTATAAAATATCTTGTAAAAGCTAAGTACTTTCCCATAGTTAGAGTTCAAAAGTTAATCCCAACCCACTTGTGTTTCCATCCTCTTGGTTCAGTCTTTCATGTTAATCAGTGTATTGTCTGCCAAAGTTAGTTGGCTAAAAGCACCAAAGCAGTCCACTGTGCTGTGACCTAAATTTGTCTAAACCTTCAGAAAAGGTAAAACAGGTCTCTTGTTTTTGATTTCAAAGTAGAGTTGTTACATATAATACTATGTAATTATAATATTTAACCTAAATTTGTAAAATCAGGTGCGTAAACCTTCATATTCTGATTCTGTTTGAATGCAGGTAATTTGTTTAATGCTTTTGAGCACTTATCTGCAATATCATGTGAAAATGTTACAATTTTTCTATAGCAAATTTTAAATGCAGTTTTTAAATGCATTTTTCCACATTCACTAATATAGAAATGCCTTGAGAAATATAAGAAAATATGTTATATTAATTTATTTGTATTTTATATTCATTGACATTGAAAGTAAATCATCTAAATGTTAATCTAATTGATGTTCATACTTCTCTTTATATATATTGGTGCAAGAATGCAAACTCAGTGATAAAATGATATTAATTCTGCTATGTCAGTTGTGTATATATTGATGATGTGATGATGATGTGTGTGTTTTTGTTTTTTTTAGTGAGGAAGGGGTCTGTGCAGAAATGACTATGGTCTGTTTGAGTGATTTTGAGGAATATGCCAAGCAGCACCTCTCAAAGTCTACATGGGACTATTATGATGCTGGAGCTGATGAATGTTCCACCAGAGATGACAACTTGCTGGCCTATAAACGGTACTATACTGCTATTAAAGGGATAGTTCACCAAAAAATGAAAATTCTGTCATTAATTACTCACCCTCATGTCGTTCCAAACCCATAAGACCTTCGTTCATCTTCGGAACACAAATCAAGATATTTTTGATGAAATCCGAGAGCTTTCTGACCCTGCATAGACAGCAACAAGGCGCAGCACATCCAGGTTCCTTGAACGTGGTAGTTGCATTGCTGTCTATAGAGGGTCCGAAAGCTCTCGGATTTCACCAAAAGTACCATAATTTGTGTTCTGAAGATGAACGAAGGTCTTACAGGTTTGGAACGACATGAGGGTGAGTGACTACTGAATGTTCATTTTTGGGTGAACTATGTCTTTAAATTTGTATTACTGTATATTTGTATTACCCTGTACAATTTTATGGTCCATGCTTATGAGTAATCTCTAACTAAACTAATCTCATACAATAATGTCATCTCTTTCAGGATCCGCTTGAGGCCGCGGATTTTACGTGATGTGTCGATCAATGACACTCGGACCACTGTGCTGGGAACGGAGATAAGCTTCCCTGTGGGAATTGCTCCCACAGCTTTCCACTGCCTTGCGTGGCATGAGGGAGAAGAGGCCACAGCTAGAGGTGAGAGTGTGATGAAGTGACTGGGTTTCATTACCTCTTGTGTTATGCAGCACTTTGGCCACTAGATGGAAACTTGTTTGAAGCTACTAGTTCTTCTTTCATTTCCCAGCCACTGAGGCAATGAACACCTGTTACATAGCCAGCACATACTCCACATGTTCAGTGGAGGAGATTGCTGCAGCAGCACCCAACGGGTACCGTTGGTTCCAGCTGTACTTGTACCGGAACCGTAAGCTCTCGGAGCAGATTGTGCACAGGGTGGAGGCACTTGGCTACAAAGCTCTGGTGTTCACAGTGGATGTGCCCTACACTGGCAAACGCCGCAATGACATACGCAACCAGTTTAAACTCCCACCTCACCTGAAGGTCAAGAACTTTGAGAGAATGTTCCAGGTAGGGCAGTTATTTATTTATTTAGTTCTTAATATTTGAACATTTAAAATTTATAATACAGTAAAGCAAGGGTTTTTGGGCCACCAAGGAAATTTGAGAGAAAATAAAAAGATTTTTAAGGCTGTCAAAGTTAATGCATTAACTTAAGAAATGTATTAAATATGTTTAATTCAATAATTATTATAATATTTATATTTTATAATATTGATTTAACTTAATATAATTATAAAATATGTTTAACTCAATAATTATTTATTTATATGTAATATTTATTTATTCATTATAGTATTGATTTCCACACTTTTTAAATGTGTAATACAGTAAAACGAGTTTTCAAAGTTGGGCAAAGAGGTCGCAAAGAAAATCTGAGAAAGAAGAAAAGTTCATAATTAATATAATATTGATTAGAATATTTGAAAAAATTAACAGTAACACTTTATTTTAAGGACCAGTTCTCACTATTAACTAATTACTTATTAGCATGCATATTACTAGCATATTGGCTGTTTTATTAGTACTTATAAAGCACATATTCTGCATGACCATATTCTACATCCCTAATCCTACCCAATACCTAAACTTAACAACTACCTTACTAACTATTAATAAGCAGCAAATTAGAAGTTTATTAAGACAAAAGTTGTAGTTAATAGTTAGTTAATAGTGAGAATTGGTCCCCAAACTAAAGTGTGACCAAATTAACATTAAAATGTTGTAGGCCTATATATAAAAACAATTTTTTTAAGCTGCTTCATAAAAACAGTTCTCATGAAAATCACCTCACAAATAAATCTGAACTGAACTCAAAATATTTTCATATTTTAGTCATTTGTGAGCTAATTTGAGAAACATCATATCGTCTTTATAATATGACTTCATATAATGAATAAGAATTTGTAACTTTGTAATTTGTACTTTATAACTGGGATTTTATATATGAAAATATCTCACAAGGAGGTCATCATTTTTTTGAGAGGTTTGCATCATAAAATTTGAAATAAGAAGTAGATACGGAAGGCCACGAGATAACAGAGAGAGGTAGTGGGAGTAAATTCAAACTTACGCTGCTTGCATGAGAACTATGACTTACTAAGTTTAAGCATACAGTATCTTGTTATGCAGTGTCTGTTTGTATGAATCCCTCTTTGCTCCCTCTACAGGATCAGGCAGGTTCCCAGGAGAACTACGGGGTCCCTGCTAACACACTGGACCCGTCAATCAGCTGGAAGGATGTGTCATGGCTCCAGTCTCTATCACGGCTGCCTATAATCATCAAGGGGATCCTTACTAAAGAGGATGCAGAGCTGGCCATAGAGCATGGCGTCCAAGGGATAATTGTGTCTAATCATGGGGGCCGGCAACTGGATGGAGGGCCAGCAACAGTAAGGCAATCTATCCATGTCTCGGTAGTTTAGACGTGATTCCCACCATTCAGACAGTTACACCTTGACCTTACATGTCACACAGATAGATTGTCTGCCTGAGATAGTGGACGCAGTGCAGGGCCGGGTCGAGATCTACATGGACGGAGGGATCCGCACGGGCAGTGATGTGCTGAAGGCCATAGCCTTGGGAGCCAAATGTGTGTTTATCGGCAGACCAGCAATCTGGGGCCTTGCTTACAAGGTAACTGTGTGGAAAGCAGTGTTTCTAATGCTTGAAAATCTATTTAAGCTTGTACTGAATTTTCCATTAACAAATTGTCAGATACTCGCGTGATATTTGGTCCAGATAAGGTGTTCATATACAGTATGTTTTGATCAGGGGGAGGAAGGAGTCAAAGATGTCTTACAGATTCTACACGATGAGTTACGTTTATCCATGGCGCTGTCAGGTGAGTCTGCTGTGTAAAATGTAATGTGCCATGTGTCGCACAACAAAAAATGGGTCATGTTTTGATGTCTGACAATTCTCTTCATTTCAAATCTCCTCTTATTCTGCTAGGTTGCCGAAATATTGCTGAGATCAACAGGAACCTCATTCAGTTCTCCAGACTTTGAACAGCAAAGAGGACTTTAGTAATTTCTACTTTACCACTGACAGCAAAGATCCACTTTATTCACTATTAATACTAAATATATTCAGGAAACTACTGTTGCTTTAAGTCACATTTAGCAAAAATGACATATTTGCATATGTTCACAGTGTATGGATGGTTATAACACAGTATTTGTATTATGCACATTATGCACGGCACTTCATAAATTCCACACTATTTTGCCTAAGAGTGAATTATTTTAGTACCTGATGAATCTCCAATCAGAAATTGTCAAATTTATTTGTATAGCGCTTTTTAAAATACAAACTGCTGCAAAGCAACTTTATTGTAGTAAAGAGAAAAACAGGAGCAAAGTTGTTTATTCAGGATTCAAATGTTTCGGTTCTCATAATTATGACTTCTGTTTCAACTATAAAGCAGTTATGCAGAAGATAATCTAGTAATTGACCTATTTTTTGCTTTACATGCTCCACTATATGGCAGAAACCAGTTCACGGGACTGAGTAAGTAAGTAATGCCCAAAGACAATAAAGGTATCTTATGTAAATTAAATAATGTTCAGTTATTTATCAATTTATCATCAGTACTGAATGGATATCAAACATTAAAATATCCAGTGTGGCAATAATGAAAAATACGAGGTTCTCGGAAGTAATGAAGGATGGTATGTGTTAACTCGGTATTTATCTGACAATTAGTGCTATACCTTTTCTGTTGATTTCTTACTTTTTAAGAAGTAACTCGATTTTTCCCTCTAAAAATCTCATATTCAAGTGTGCATTGTTTTTTTTCACTCTGTCTTTAACATAAAGATTGTTTGTTTTACAGGCACTGCAGTAAATAAACAGTAAACTGCTAAAGCAGCACAAAAAAATGCAGATTTGCTATCAGGCTTCCTCTTTTCACACCGGCTATGGGTTCACCTCATGTGTATCAAACACAACATCAGAGTGCAAATGCAGCTGAGGGAAGAGCAAAGGCTTGAACTGAAGCCTATTAAAAGTAACACGTCGAAAGGAGGAAGATAGAACATTTTGAAACAACATGTAAGAGTGTGTGTGTGTGTGTGAGAGAGAGAGAGAGAAGTGACACAGGAAGTCAATGAGGTTGTGGTAAAGAGACTCTACATACCCATTTGTGTCGACTGAGTGTGATCACAGCGTGATGCTTTGTGCTAAAATGAGAAGACACTTCTGAAACCCCCCCGAGAAAGCACCACGTCTCGGTAAGCTCCTTTTATTTTATGTAGTCCATCTTTCCTGAATTTTACCCCACTCATAAACTTTTCATTTGTGTGTCACTGCTTTGAAGAGAATGGTAATATAGTACTGTTATTTAGTAGTAAGCAGTAGAAAAATATTCCGTAAGTTTAGTATTCAGCTGAAGTTTATCTGCCAGTTACTTTTTTGAACATAACTACAGAAAGACTCTCTCTTTCTATACACACATATAGAGGCCGTGTCTGTCTAAACGGCATCTTTTTGTTTGTTGCACATAGATGGCAGCGCTAACTTCCCTTTTCAGACCTTGTTGTTGGTGAAAGTAACTTTTTTACTTTGATCCAAATATTGTTCCTGCAGATCTTGCGAAACACTTAGCCATTTGTTCTCTTTTTTTAAATCAGAAATCCTATAGAGAGTAAATTTGCAAAGAAGCAGACACAAAAGACATGGGGTAAGTTCTGACAGTCTTGTGAAGTTATTGCATCATAGGCCTTTCTAGGCCAATTTGGACAGTCATGTTATATAATAAACCGAAATTTGTACTTTTGTGATCATTTTTATTTATTTATTTCTCAGATTTTCTTCATTGCTTTATTGCAAAAATACAAATAAGAGCTCAAATAAATCTCTAGTTTTAGTAGAAACGTGCTTTCGTGTTGAGGCTTAGTTGACAACTAAGATGTGTGATACAGTATACAAATAACTTTTTTCTGTTAAAATACATATATTTACTAGCACATAAAATAATGCATTTAGTTAGTGAACTGATAGTATTTGAAAAAATGGTCAGCTAAATGCTTACTATTAAAGAATATTATTATAAATTAGAGGAAAGGTGGAATGTAGGTCTTTCATGTGATCTGACTGTCAAAGTTTTAAATATGTCTTTATTTCAGCAACAGTGGTGAGGAAGGAAAACTGCATCGCAGACTTTCTCGAATAGGAAGCAGATCGCAGAGAGAGCCGCCACGACCCCCTCCTCAAACAGACAAGCCTCCAACGGTGGCTCCTCCAAGACCAGCCGAGACTGCTCCAAAACCTCCAGAACCTGCACCAAAACCAGTTGTAATCCCCCAAAAACCTCCAGTGGCTCAAAAGCCCACTGCCCCTCCAAAGCCACAAATACAAGTGTTCAACAGCACAGAGCATGGCGCTGCCATACTCAAGGTAAGAAAAAGACAAGGTGGAAATAAACAGCCTAAAACAGAAATACAGTGTACTTACAAAGCTTGAATGGTGATTTCACTGCAAATACTATATATTAATGGCAATTTTTGCCATGTCCCAGGGGTTGGATTGTTTTCGTGGTGATGAGACTCTTTGCGATGTGACTCTGGTACCTGGTGACAGCAGTGAAACTTTCCCAGTCCACAGGGTCATCATGGCTTCAGCCAGTGACTACTTCAAGGCCATGTTCACAGGTGAGTCTTACTAAATCCAGGAGGAGGAGCTTTACTGTCAAACCCTATTAATGTTTTTTATGAAGCCCCTGTGGTTTAATGTGTTACCTTTTTGTGATATTTCATACACTTGCTGTTGATCAGCTGTGTGGTCCTGGGTGAGCCTGATCCTGCTGTTTATCCATGTCTTGTGTTTTGTGATTATCGCACAAATGGTTATTGGCTGATATCAAATTGATATCGCCAGTATCGCACACATGGATATTGGCTGATATTTTTTACCTTTATTGGTATCGGTTGAAATAGGATATTTGATTGTGCGTATTCTGTTTCCTTATTTTTAACATTATACATTTTTTAAATTAATTGTTGCCTTACATTTTTTAAAGTATTTTAAATTATTTTTAAAATTAATTAAAATATGCTTTTTAGAAACCATAATAATTTAACTGAGCTTAAAAGTAATTTAGCAAATCTCTGAACTAATATCCATTTTCTCACTGTACACTGTGCCTAAAATCACTTGTAACATTTAAAACAATTGATTTCAGTCTTTAGTGTTTTATTTTAAACTAGATGTAGTATTGTTTGTACACAAACTTTGATAATCGCTTGAGAAAGCCAAGCCTGAAAGTTTAAAATAGTTTAAAACAAGACGGATGGATGGAAATAATTATCAACTTGAAAAGTATAGGCCAAAATTGTAATATTTGTAATATTTTGTGCAAACGTGTCTCTATTTGTTCTGCATTTTAGTTTATAATTAGGTTACCAACGAAGAGCATTTCCTCTTTGCAGTCTACTTCTCACTGATCCACACTGATCTAATTTTTTTCCCTCATTTCCCTCTCCCTTTTGGTTTGGCAGGTGGCATGAGAGAGCAGGAGCTGAAGGAGATTAAGCTCCATGGTGTGAGCACAGTCGGCCTGAAGAACATCATCGAATTCATCTACACATCTCGTGTGAGTCTGAGTCTCGGCACCCTTCAGGACACGCTAGAGGCAGCGAGCTTCCTCCAGGTGCTTCCCGTTCTCAGCTTCTGCAACCAGCTACTCAGCAGTGAGGTATAAAACCTTAAGATGTGGTGTTTGTTCTTCTTTTGCATGAATTATTCATCTGCGGGTGATGTAATAAGCCACGTTTTCTACATGGCAGATCACTATAGAAAACTGTGTGGAAGTTGAGCGCATTGCCAGGGATCTTCTTCTGGAAGATGTCCAAGAACACGTCCACACCTTTGTGTGCGAGAACTTCTCCGGGCTGATGCAGAGCGGCCGCCTCCTGCAATTGTCCGAGGCGAGTATAACGTACGCCCTCTCCAGTGACTCTCTGAAGGGTTTCTCCGAAATGGAGCTGTACCGCATCGCCCGCTCCTGGCTGTCCCATAAATCCAGCGAGCGGCGTTCCGCAGCTTACTCTCTGATGCGCCACATCCGCTTCCCTCTGATGTCCCCTGCTGAGCTCCTCCAGATCTCTCAGGAGGACCAGACTGAAGAAGGAGCAGTGAGCAGAGGAGTAGAAGAAGGGGAGCCATTCATGCGATCAGACACGGCCTGTGTTAACCTCCTCCTGGAGGCCAGCAACTATCAGATGCTTCCCTTCCTCCAGCCGGCGCTGCAGACGGAGCGGACCCGGATTCGATCCAATTGCACTCACCTGGTGGTTCTGGGTGGTGTGATGAGGCAGCAGCTGGTGGTCAGCAAAGAGCTCAAGCTATACGATGAGGAAGACGGAGGCAGCTGGAGGTCGCTCCAACCTATGGAGGTGCCACGTTACCAGCACGGAGTGGCTCTTCTAGGGGACTTTCTTTACATTGTGGGAGGTCAGAGCACTTACGACACCAAGGGTAAGACAGCAGTGGACAGCGCGTACAGGTATGATCCTCGCTTTGACCGCTGGTTGCAGGTGGCCTCTCTGAATGAGAAGAGGACGTTCTTCCATCTGAGCGCTCTTAAGGGGAAGCTGTATGCTGTTGGAGGGAGAAATGCCACTGGGGAGATTGGTAAGAACATGTTTTACCAATTACTCTGTACAAAATGTTCTGTCCTGTCTTAAAATACTGTGGAAAAACAGAAAACTGTCTGTTGTTCAGATTTGGTGGAGTGCTACAACTTGAACAAGAATGAGTGGACTTTTGTTGCACCGATGAGTGAACCTCACTATGGACACGCTGGCACAGTACATGGAGGTCTGATGTATGTGTCAGGTGAGTATCCACCCTGATGTGAGATCAATGTGAAAAGGACATGCATATTACATGTAGCTGTGCATTAATGCAGTAACATCTGTCCTACATAATGAGAGGAGAATTTGTATACTAATTAAATGTGGCTCACAAAGCATGTGGCCTTAATCCACCACAGTTCTCTGCATGAGTCTAATGAATGCACTGCACAAGAATTCTTTTATTACTCTTAAAAAAGAAGAAGAAGAAAACACTCTTTGGAGGTCTCTAAGCAACTTTGCAACCTTCACCTAATGGCGAAGTTCCCAGAGCTAGAATCAAAAGTAACATGAAACAGATAACCAGGAAACAGAACTGCTTCAAGCTGAACTGGGTCACTCATCTGAGGTTAGACCGCAGCCTAAAAAGGGCACGGCAGGCTTGTTGTGAAACCATGAGAATGTCCGTGCTTGAAGAATCACAAAGTATTCAATAAACATTATTGAAAATAATGAAATTTAAAGGGGAAAAAATGAATTTGCAGTAATGGGATGATAAAAAATTATACAGGCACTTTGGGGTCATTTCCACCATGGTTTTTCAAAAGGTAGTGCACTTATTTACCAAAGATATGAAAGTGTGATGTGTGACATGTGATGTGTGAAAAACATCAAGCTGGAAATCACATGTGAGTTCGTATTTTTGTTTTTATTTTGCATTATTTTGTATTTGAAAAATTTGAAAATGTAATAATAATATATGATACATTTCATTGCAGTGAATAAATTTATATTACACATAAATTATACATTTAATTCTTTTTTTACATAATGCTAACTATGAAATTACACTTTTCCAGACAGCCAATAGTCAGTTTTGCAAGTTTTGGCCTCACAGTATAAGACCAAGTTAAAGGTCCTATACTTCAACTTTGTAACCACATTCTTTCTGCTGATATGTATGTTTCCGCAAGACTAAAGAATAAGCTTGCTCTAAAAGTTGCATTCACTCTTTATACCATCAGGCGGTATCACAAGAGATGCTTTCCAGAAAGAGCTGCTGTGTTACAACCCCGATAGAGACGTGTGGAGCAGACGAGCAGATATGATGGAGCTTCGTGGTCTTCACTGCATGTGCACCGTGGGCGACCGCCTCTACGTCATGGGTGGAAACCACTTCCGGGGGACAAATGACTATGATGATGTGCTAAGCTGTGAATTCTACAGCCCTGCAACTGACCAGTGGACAGTGGTGGCTCCGATGCCCAGGGGTCAGAGCGATGTGGGGGTGGCCGTCTTTAAGGACCGCATCTATGTGGTGGGTGGTTACTCCTGGAACAGCAGGTGCATGGTGGATATCGTGCAGTGTTATGACCCTGAGAAGGACGAGTGGGAGAAGGTCTTCAGTGTCCTGGAGCCTCTTGGAGGCATACGGGCCTGCACTATGACAGTTCATTGCCCAAAAAGTTCAACAGATGATGCTGAAATACAAGAGTGTCCTCTTTTAACATCCAAAAGCTGAACAGATGGTTTAATAGTGCTATTGGCCTTTAAATGTGACATACTGAAATTAGCTTCACATTGCCAGCGATGTGTATTGCGAAAAAAGGTTGAATGATTTGATTACTGTACATACCACTTTATTAATATCTGAGCTGGGGTTAGGGAAAATAATTTGCTTGTAAAAAAAAAAAAAAAAAAAAAGCAGCTAGTGCACCACTATTTGTTTAAATGTGCATGACTGTGTTTAAATGCTGTTCTCTTTCATTGCCTGATGGCCACAGTGCTTAATTTTGCATCTCTAAATTATTCTATTTTATATGTAACTTGCTTAATTTACTTTTATATGCTTTGCAAAAAATCATCTTTTTTAATGAATTAATTTGTGTTTGGTATCTTTTATATACATTTATCTTAACATAAAATGTATACTGATTGCATTCAAGCAAAAAATAAATAAATAACTAATATTAATTAATATTGCATTTCTTTCTTTACTTTTCAAATAAGGGTTAGATAATATACTGTACACATACATAGGATCATGTAACACAGAAAACATTGTTAATTTTGTATTTAACAATTATACTGTTTGCACTGTAATTTCTTCATGGGCGGTCTTTTTTATTCCTTTATTATTCAGGTAGGACAGTTAAGAGAGGACAGGAAAGCATTGGGTAGAGAGAGGGGGGCGGGACCGGCATAGGACCTCAAAACGGGAAGCGAAACTCGGGTCGCCGTGAGTGCAGTTGTGCTGTAGGCAATGACAAGATTTATTTTTGCATTTTAGCCTTTTATTATGATAGGACAGATCAGAGCTGACAGGAAGCGAAGTGAGAGAGGGATAAAGGCGGGACCGGGAAAGGCCCTCGAGTTGGGATTCGAACTCGGGACGTACATATGTTGGCGTTCTACCCACAAGGCTATTGGTGCCGAAGTTGCAATGTAATTTTGATCACATAAATGCAGCTTTGGTGAGCATAAGTTACTTCTTTCAAAACATTTAAAAAATCTTACTGACCCCAAACTTTTAAACAGTAATGAATAATCACCACTGACAAAACAAAATTCAAATTAATTAAGATGTTATCCATATATTGTACAGGGTTGTGTGAACAGAACAGAATGTGTTGTACAACCTTGAGTGGTTCATGTTTTGGCTAAGTCAATAGACAGATTATCAGAAGACAAAGAACAACAACCCAAGGTCTGTAGACACCCAGAGTAAACATAAAAGACTATTACACTAAAGACTGACTGAAGAATGTCCCCGGACTTTAACTATGCTCATGTCCACATAAAGGCAATCTAAGCTGCTAAGAGAAGTGGAAAAGTCAACATGATCAAATACCTGATAAAAAGCTGTGATTTTGACACAGTTTTTGGAAATAATAATAAAAATAATTTTATTTATTTTTATTTTATTTTGCACAAAATACAAATACAAATATGCTAAAAATTCAATTAGAACAAAAAATGAAATGGTTACTATCCCCCTACAGTCTCCTTATGTATCTTTCACATTGTCTGTTTGATAATATGTAACGTCATTGCATTGATAAAACCTATTCAGTTGATTTCATGTCAGTAGTGGCTTCTTTTTGTAAAAACAGGAATCCTAAAAATAAGCAAACTGCTGACTAACACCTTGACACTGTTTCTCAACTCCCATCCCCAGCCCACTGGCATTGAGGCTGTCCTTGGCAATAAGGCTTAAAAATGCACCACCCTCCCAGTCCGCTCCACTATCTCTAAAGCCTCATCACATCACTGTGGTTTCCAGACTCTGCCCTCTGGAACGGTTTCATCAAAGTGGCATAATACAAACTGTTACCCAGGAGTGAAGTGGTGCTGGTGGCACTTGCCATGACTCTGTCAGGAGATGTGTGTGTTGTGACGGGAGCCTGCGGGTTTCTGGGAGAAAAGCTGGTCAGGCTGTTGCTGGAAGAGGAGAAGCTTGCTGAGATCCGACTGCTGGATAGAAACATCCGGTCTGAGCTAATACAGTCTCTTGATGGTAAGTGATACTTCCCTTACAGTATTTCTCATCTTGTATTTCTCCTATTTGTGGGATTCTGAGGTCCTATGCCGGTCCCGCCCCCCTCTCTCTACCCAATGTATTCTTCGTCTTCCCGTTTTGCACTTGAAATCAGCATTTGCTTGTGAATATTAGGACTAGAGACAATGTAAACTGTTCAGATGCCATTATCATTTCTATCTTTTTTTTACTTTCTCAACTCTTTGTAAGCAACAAATTGAGGCTGTTGTCAATGTTTTTATCTGTTTGTGTCCTCAGATTGCAAGGGAGAGACTAAAGTGAGTGTTTTTGAGGGGGATATCAGGGACCGTGAGCTACTAAGAAGAGCCTGTAAAGGAGCAGCACTTGTTTTCCACACTGCATCTCTCATCGATGTCATTGGAGCAGTTGAATACAGTGAATTATATGGAGTTAATGTCAAAGGTGAGAGTTCTGTGCTGGTCATTAGCACATGGTAACAAGACTCAATCAAATCTCTTGAAACTTATGTAATCCTGTAATGCAATTATTTTAATTTTAATTATTTTAGTTATTTTTTTATGGACACTGTAAATTGTGGACCTTGGAGTCAAATAGGTTAAGAACTACTGATTTAAATGATACCTGCATTAGCACATCAAATAAAACCATCAAAAACGTAACTTTGATTAAAATATGTCTACATTACACAATATAGTAATCAGAGACAATGAAATGTTGTTTGTTTTTCCATAACAGGAACACAGCTGCTGCTCGAGACCTGCATCCAAGAAAACGTGGCCTCCTTCATTTACACTAGCAGCATTGAGGTAGCTGGTCCCAATCCCCGCGGTGATCCAATCATTAACGGCAATGAGGACACCCCTTACTCCTCCCGTCTTAAGTTTAGCTACAGCAAAACCAAGCAGGAGGCTGAACAGATTTGCCTTCAGGCCAATGGAGAGCTGCTCCGTAATGGAGGTCAGCTGGCAACCTGTGCACTGAGGCCCATGTACATCTATGGACCAGGCTGTCGATTTACTTTAGGCCACATGAGGGATGGAATCCGCAATGGAAATGTGCTGCTGAGAACATCACGACGTGAGGCAAAAGTGAATCCTGTATATGTGGGAAACGCAGCCCTGGCACATATACAAGCAGGTCGGGGTCTCAAAGATTCCCAGAAAAGGGCCGTGATGGGTGGAAACTTCTATTACATCTCAGATGACACACCGCCTGTTAGCTACTCGGACTTTAACTATGCTGTTCTTTCACCATTAGGCTTTGGGATACAAGAGAGGCCCATTCTGCCCTTCCCACTTCTGTATCTTCTGTCGCTCCTCATGGAATTACTGCATGTTGTGCTCCGACCCTTCCTGAAATTCACTCCTTCCTTAAACAGGCAGCTACTGACCATGTTAAACACACCCTTTAGTTTCTCATATCAAAAGGCCCACAGGGATTTTGGATATAGCCCTCGCTATAACTGGGAAGAGGCACGTAAGTGCACTAGCGACTGGTTAGCATCTGTCTTGCCCACAGAGAGACAATGAATTAACTTGAAATGAATGAACATTATGTGTAATAATATTGTGTTACCTGTATTTCTAAGCAGTCATGTTCTGCCTGATGTTTTATAGTAAACTTTTATCTAATTAGATCCACGGTAGTAGAAAACATTTGTTGTCTAATCTTTAGTGAATAATGCTTGTTTTATTGTTAAAAAATGACTGAATTTTGTTTACACATCTCACAAATAGAAATAAATATCCATATAAAGAAGTAGTAGGGCCTAAGTAGTAGTAATAAAAAGTACTAAAAACTTTTAATTATTCGAAAAGAAGATTTTATGACCATATTTTATTTTATGACTATAATAATGTATTTTAAAATGAAATAAATAATTTCACAAATAAAGACAAACCAAGTATCAATGCTGTTTAGACAGTACTTAATGAATTTCAAATGACTTGCAATTAAACACTATGTTGTGGTAATTCATAGGCCTACCTGTTTGAGTCTGTATGTTAGCCTACTCCACTTGTCTGTTGTTGTCGTTTAGTGGTGAGGAGTTTTCAGTGACCCCTATTGCATGTTGCAAGTTTTTATTCATTTACTGACACACGGAGAACAAGTCGTTTTGAGGAAACATACTAAGTATCATGAATATTTGATAAATGCTGTGAAATTGATCAATAAATGTTATTATAACTTGATATCCAAATAAAATTGGAAACAGATTTGTCAGCTTGCCTGGCAGGATTATATATATTGCTGTCCATTTAAAATGAAGAAACAATTTTGACTCTTTTAAGAAAATATATACTTTAAAATTTCTAAAAAGACATTTATTTAGTATTGTGTTATGTAACTGATTTCTGCACACAAATGTTAATGCTTTGATGCTAACTTAAAGGAACACTCCACTTTTTTCAGGTAAGCAATCAATGCAGGTTTAAGATACAGACCATTGCAATCAATATCTTTGTAATCAACAGCTTTTATTGTGCTTACATTTACAGCTATCGCCAGCAGGTGGCGCTTATTGAAACCTCTTTTTGTTCAGAGATTATGCACTCATCAGACAAACAGTAATTAGGTACACAGGTGATGTTATCCATTTAAATGCAGGGCCGGCCCAAGCCTTTATGGGGCCCTAAGCAGAATTTTATTTGGGGGCCCCTCGGTGCCACCAATATGACTGGTTATGTCAAAGCTTGATTATTCACACACTATAAATCT
>JAFVLL020020712.1:0-69543 GCA_021397915.2 Tor tambroides | reverse complement strand
ATTCTAAGACTCGTTTACATTTATGATTACTGGATAGTTGTTAAAATCAGACTGGTTCTCAAAGTAATCTTTCAGGATAATTTGGGAGCTGATTTGACTGAAACATTGAAAAGAACCAATTCAACAGGATGATTCAGTCAAATCAGACATCACTGCAGCGTGTGAGCAGTTTTTACTCTATAGAAAAGCAAAATTAGGTCTAGGAAATGTTTTAGGGAAGAAAATAACTTGAAAATGTGCATACAGTGGTGGCCAAAAATAATTAGAAAAATAGTGTTTTCAACAACAACAACAAAAAAAGGTGTTAAGTCAGTTATTTGTATCTTTTGCTGTGTCAGCAGGAAATATCAGTTTACATTTACAAACATTCATTTGGCCATTAATTGTAATAATCCTGTGAGATTTTTGTGCTCCACACAGAGATCTGATCTGATCATCATCAGTCTGTCTGGAGTGACATGAAGAAACAGAACAAACTGAGACAGACTAAATCCAGAAGAACTGTGGAGAACAACGTCTCTGAGACGCTTCAAGAAAGCTACCTGCAAAGCTCCCTGAGAAACTCTGCTCAAGTGCACCGATGGCTAAATCTGCTTTAAACACAAAGGATGCTCATACCAAATGTGACCCTGGACCACAAAACCAGTCATAAGGGTCAATTTTTCAAAATTGAGATTCATACGTCTGGAAGCTGAATAAATCAGCTTTCCGTTGATGTATGGTTTGTTAAGATATGACAATATTTGGCTGAGATACGACTATTTGAAAATCTGGAATCTGAGGGTGCAAAAAAAAAAAAATCTAAATATTGAGAAAATCACCTTTAAAGTTGTTCAAATGAAGTTCTTATCAATGCATATTACTAATCAAAAATTAGGTTTCGATATATTTACAGTAGGAAATTTACAAAATATCTTCATGGAACATGATCTTTACTTAATGCCCTAATGATTTTTGGCATAAAGGAAAATCAATAATTTTGACCCATACAATGTATTTTTGGCTATTGCTACAAATATACCCCAGCGACTTAAGACTGCTTTTGTGCTCCGTGGTCACAAATGTTGATTTTAAGAAAATCTATTTATGAAATTATTTTTGACAGCATCCTCATTTTACAGCATTTTTACACAGGTTCCTAAAACTTTTCACAGTACTGTAGCTTTGCAGGTAGCTTTCTTGAAGCATCAGTTCTTCTGGATTTAGTCTGTCTCAGTTTGTTCTGTTTCATTCCAGACAGACTGATGATGATCAGATCAGATCTCTGTGTGGAGCAAACAAGAATCTCACAGGATTATTACAATTAGTAGCAAAATGAATGTTTGTAAATGTAAACTGATATTTCCTACTGACACACTACAGCAAACGATAGAAATAACTGACTTCAAACCATTTTTTAGCTGATGAAAATACTAATAATTTTGGCCACCCACTGTACAGTATATCATCAACATTTCTAAATTTATGACTTAAAATCTTGTAATGTTTAATGACTCTCCTGGGCCTGGAAAACAGATTTAAAATACCACAATATTTCCAGGTTCTTTAATAACTGTGGGAAACCTGTGTAATGTAATTAACATTTAGAAAGTTAGAATTTTATTTATTTATTTATTTTATTTTATTTTAACGTTTTTGAAAAGTTTGTGTTTGTGACTACATTCTTGCATGTTTTTTTTTCACTATTTCACATATATATTTTTTGCTTTTATACACACTACCATTCAAAAGTTAGGGGTCAGTAAGATTTTTTTTTTTTTTGTTAAATGTACTTGTTGGTTTGATTAAAAATGCAGTAAAAATGGTAACATTGTGAAATATTATTACAATTTCAAATAAGTGTTTTCTATGTGAATATCTGTTTAAATGTAATTTATTTCTGATGCGCAGCTGTATTTTCAGCATCATTACTCCAGTCTTCAGTGTCACATGATCTTCAGAAATCATTCAAATATGCTGATTTGCTGCTCAAGAAACATTTCTGATTATTATCAATGTTGAAAACAGTTGTGCTGCCCAATATTTTTGTGGAAACTGTGATACATTTTATTTTTCAGGATTCACAGATGAATAGAACGTTCTAAAGAACAGCATTTATTTGAAATAGAGATCTTTTGTAACATGATAAATGTCTTTACTGTCACTTTTGAACAGTTTGATGCATCCTTAATGAATCAAAGCACTATTGTCTTTAAAAAAAAAAAAAAAAAAAAAAAAGAAATCTTCCTGACTCAGCAAATGCCTTTATCCAAAGAAACTTACATCCCATTCGCACTGCATTCATTTTATCGGCTCATACTCACGTCCTCAGCTCTATTCCTTGAGCTAGATAATTTGTTTTCTTCATAATGATAATGATCACTTCCAACAGGTCAATATTCACTCATCGGCTCGGCTCTATTTTAAGCTTTGGAACAAATAACTGCTGACGAAACAGGAGAAATAAAGAGCCACTTAATTAAGTAAAAGTCCAATGAATTAAATCTGCTGCATCAGCAGCTCAGAGCTTCACACAATCACTGGACATTAATAATGCCACCAATAACAATACATCCCAGACAAAAGAGAAGAGAAGAAATATGAACAGAAAGACCAAAGTCAAATCAGTCTCCCTTTGCTGAAGGAGAGGGTTTATTTCACAGGAAACACAGACATGCAACAAGATCATAACAGATTCATTAAGACACGTATCATAAAAGCCCTTGTATTGTTTGATCAAACAACAATTCGTCTGATATTTGAAATCGATTATCTTAATGTACATGTTAATTCTATTGCCTGTAAGAGTCTATGATATGAGGAACAAATCCATGCGCTTTTATTTGACTTCAATTGTTCATATGAGAGGCCAAATGAAAAAAAAAAAAAAAAAAAAATCACAACTCATTAAAAATCTGCCCCCAGAAACACACATTAACATCAACCACTTCACCATTTACCAATATCCTCTACATATATATTCAGAAATATCTCCAAGAAGAGCAGGTTTGAGGTTGTGACACACTTAAATGTGTGCCAGCTACAAAATTATTCTCCTCAGAAAGCGTATTTCCTTCTGGGAAACAGCTCTTCTCGATCCTGCTATTTCAGTTCCATCAAATGCATTTCATTATAAAACGCTAATGAATCTGGGATGACGGATTTGGCTCGGATCAGCTCGTCAGTGGCTCTTTTTAGGTGCCATATGGTCTGAAATCACCTGACTGATCCGCCGTCTCCACATGACACTCTCACCTTCCGCTGCGATTTGCAACCGAAGCCAAAAGCCGCAATAAACACACCAAAAACAGATATTATGGCAAGCCGTTTTAACATTTAATCCTTAAAACATCTTTTCTCACGCTACTAGTACCTTTTTTTTAGCTACTAGTATCTATTCCATTAGGTGCTAGCTCTTATTCTTTAACTGTTATTATGTACTTATTCTTTAGGTACTAGTACCTTTTTAAAAGATACTGGTACTCATTAATTAGATACTACTACCAATAATGCAAGGTGTTTTAACATTTAATCTATAAAACATACTAGTATCTATTTTCATGCTACTAGTACCTTTTTTAGCTACTAGTATCCATTTCATTAGCAAATAGTACTTATTCTTTAGGTACTCGTACCTTTTTAAAAGATACTAGTACTTATTCATTTGATACTAGTTCTTATTTATTAGATACTGGTACTCATTAATTAGATACCACTAACAATAATGCAAGGTATTTTAAAATTTAATCTATAAAACATACTAGTATCTATTTGACTGCTACTAGTACCTATTTTGTTAGCTACTAGTATATATTCCATCAAGTAATAGTACTTTTTAATTAGATACTAGTTCTTATGTATTAGATACCGATACTTATTTTATCAGTGACTAGTAACTATTCTTCTGTAACTAGTAACACATTTCAAATGTTTACCATTGGCTTCTATGAGAATCTTCCCTTTAGATCAGATTCAGTTCTGACTAGTATGTGTAAAGTATTAATAAGTATTCTTTAGATTATTATTAAGTATTCATTAAAGCATTATTAATTTTCTTTAGGTACTAGTACCCTTTCAATAGATACCAGTCTCTATTCATTAGGTATTAGTACTTATTTATTAGACACTAGTATCTTTTGTAATCATTACTAGCAACAATTCTTATTATACTAGTCACAACTGATTTTTACTTGTCGTATATTATGTCTAGTACTACTATCTAATAATAAATACTAGTATATATTTAATAGGTACAAGTACCTAAACAATAAATACCTGATGAATCATTTCAAGTATATAAAAATATGTACTAGTCACAATTGGAATACATACTAGACTAAACAGAACTGAACAGTTGATATCTGAGTGACAGATCCCCAGAGAATTGAATAGAAAAATCTAGAAACAGTAGAATAGTTACTAGTCACAAGTACTAATATCTAATGAATAAGTACTAGTATCTTTTAAAAAAAGGTACAAGTACCTAAAGGATAAGCACTAGTAGCTAATGAATAACTACTACTACTACCTTATGGAATAGATACTAGTAGCTAAAAAATAAGTACTAGTAGCATGATAATAGATATTAATTAAACATTTTAAGGATTAAATGTTAATATGGCTTGCCAGTGGTCATTCTGACAAGTCATAACATAAGACGAGTAAAAAAAGCAGTTGTGACTAGTGAGAGAATTTTTACTAGTAACAAATACAAAAGAAACTAGAGTTTAATAAGTACTAGTACCTAATAAATAACTACTAGTATATAAAAATATATGCACTAGTCACAAATGGAATACATAATAGTCAGAACTGAATAGTTGATATCTGAACAACAGATCCCCATAGAAGTGAATGGCAATCATTTGAAATGTGTTACTTGTGAGAACAGTACAGTTACTAGTCACTACTAAAATAAGTACTAGTATCTATTCAATAGGCACTGCTATCTAATAAGTATTAGATAGTACCTTATATAATAGTCACCACATGTACTAAAATAGATACTAGTACAATTTATAGATTAAACATTAAGGTAGCTTGCCGTATTGGTACTAGTATCAAATGAATAAATACTAGTATCTTTTAAAAAAGACAGTAGTATCTAAAGAATAAGCACTAGTAGCTAATGAATAATGAAGGAATTTAATAGATAATGCTATCTAAAAATTAAGTACTCATAGCATGACAATAGATACGTTATAAGGATTAAATGTTAATATAGCTTGCCATACAACTATTTCAAATCAATCTTTCACCTGAAAACATCCTAAAAGCTCATAATCAACATGCGGCTGAGAGGACGATGCTCCGCCTCACTATAAAACGGCCCATTGGCAGAAGTATTGCGCATATAGTCAAACTGCTAAAAATGATGAGTTATTTTGGGATGAACCATATGGACAGGTGATAAATGATCTAATTAGGTCTAATGAGGGGGGTCTAATTAGTCACCTTTGAAAAGAGCGCACAAAGCATGCTGGGTAAAAACACAACATCTGCTTGGATGAAAACAACGCTCAACACGCGTCTCTTACAGAATTGCATAATCGGTCCAAGTCTCGCATAAAACTCTCGTAAATTCTCTCGCAGGATATTTTCAATTATCCATTTTATCCTTTTCCTTTTTATCATATCTTTCAGAAACTACACACAGACTATGAGAAAGATGAACAACAACGCATAAGCTACAGTGCCTGTACAAACCCAGTTCAAATTCATATCTCAAACATGCCGTTCAATTTACCTTCACAAAAGTTTCTTAAAGTCTGGTAGTATTTTGGTTGTTGACATGTCAAACAGTGACAGCAGCGTCGTAAAACACTCCAAAACTATTTAAAATGACACTAATTCTTGTATAATTACTATGAGTGTCATTCTTTTGAGCTTTATAATTGAGAGACTACATGGATTATTCATTTCTTACACTACAAAATGATTGAAGTGAACTGTATAAAAGCTCAAATGTGATTAGAAATGTTATTAAATTTGGTCAAAATGGTTAAAAAATGTAACCTAAAAAGCCATTATAGTCAAGATTTATTTTTGATACAAATAGCTTCAGAACTGCACTGATGGTTTATTAACCAAACACCTTTTTGAGGGTTATTATTTATTAACTAAAACTACTGAAAAATATTTTCGTTAATTAAAATAAAATAAATATGAACTAAAATAAAATATAATATTTTATTTCAGCTAGTTGCCAAAGCAACATTTTTATTTTTATTTTAGTTTAACTGAAAAATTAAAAATTACATAGACATTAATAATAATAATAATAATAATAATAATAAAGGTTAAGTTTAAATGTAAATGTTAAATTTGGTTAAAATGGTTACAAAAAGTAACCTTAAAAGGGTCAAATGAAATTAAACTGAAATTAAATGAAATAAACTATACAGACATTTAAATAATGACAAATAATAAACACAAAAATGGCAAAAATACACAATTACTAAAACTTTAATTAAAATAACGGAAAATAAAAAAATAAAAAAGAATTCAAAATATTAATAAAAATGTTCATGACACTAAAATAACACTTTTATTCTCCAATCTCAAATTTACACTGAAATTCAACACAAAAATGCAGTTTGTACAGGCATTTTTGAGGACATTTTTAAGGAACTCTGCGTCTGAAATGAGACGAGATGTGGAGATCTCCAGTGATATCAGACAGTGCATATGGAGCAGTGCTTATATGAATGACGAATGAAATATTCCCTGCAGATATATAAAGGTACACGACCCATTTGGGTGGGCAAGTCGTGCAAACAAACCCTTCCCACCGACATCATCGACAGCAACGGCGATCATTGCTTGAACGGCACGGCTAATATAAGACGCTCAGAACACGGTAACAGTCCCTGACGTTACTGACAAACTGTCAGATTTGACAAAAAAGCATGTATCAAATATGTACACGTGTATATGTGTGTGTGTGTCTGTGTTTAGATATATGTGCGTCACGTGTAAGTATAAAAATACTTTAAACACTTCAAAGATATATCACACTCTTAAATGTATGTTTATATACTGACCTCTATATATTGTACTCTACTGAGTTCTTCTAAGCATTACAAGACACGAGAGTAAATAAAGATGCATACAGACATTTCAAGACACAGTCAGAGAGATTCTGCGTTTCTGGATGGAGGAAGACTGCAGATCTGTGGGCTGTTCAATCATCCACAGCGTTAAAAACAACATCATCTGTGAGTCTTAAGAGCCGTACACACTGACACCGCTAAAATGGCATCAAATACACTACGGTTCAAATGTTGTTTTTTGTTTTTTGGAAGAAATGAATATATTTATTCACTAAGGACACATGACATTGATCAAAAGTGACAGTAAAGACATTCATAATGTTACAAAAGATTTCAGTTTCAAATAAATGCTGTTCTTTTGAACTTTCTGTTCATCAATGAAGCCTAAAAATGACGGCTTCTGCAAAAATAGAACTGTTTTCAACACAAATGTTTCTTGAGCAGCAAATCAGTATATTAGAATGATTTCTGAAGAATCATGTGACACTGAAGACTGGAGTAATGATGCTGAAAATTCAGCTTTGATCACAGGAATAAATCACATTTGACTATATATTCACATAGAAAACTACATTATAATAATATTTCACAATTTTACTGTTTTTACTGAAATTTTTGAGCAAGTAAATGCAGGCTTGGTGAGCAGAAGAGACTTGTTTCCAAAACATTTTAACTTTGATTTATAATGGTTATGCAAACGAAAAGCTTGGTTTGTTGCTGTAAAACGCTGTCAGTGTGAACGGCCCTTCAGAGACTGTTTGATGGAGTCACGATCTTTGGCTTCCAGATGACACACAAACATGTATCAGAGTCACCGCAGAAATAAATCACAGTTCACAGACCCAGAGGGAATCGCTTGCTCTGGGAAACGTCTCTGAACGTCACAAACCGGCAAAGAAAGCCATAACACACACCGCCCAGGCCGTGATGGATAACAGCGCTGCGCTCACGTCTCCACGGACGGCATAATGAGTGTGTGTTTCTCACAGCTCTCTGGAAACGCCTTTAACCTTGAGAGGAGTTTGAGTCGTGATTTATCTGCTCCGGGCTCAGAAACACTCTGTCACCAAACATGAGGGCTGTGTTCAGAACAGAGCAGAACATACTACTATTTCTACAGTATCTAATATGTTTACATGCACACTGTGTCAATTTCCTGTGCATGACCCAATGCATTTGATCAAATGTGCAACTGGAGCACACTGTATGAAGTACTGTAATTGCACTATGCCAGTGTTACTCAACCTTTTTGACTCTAAGGGACCTCATTGTCCACAACCATATTTAAAAACCATAAAGCCTTAGTTTTGTTTTACAAAATGCATTTTAATTTATGTGAACTCCTGGTTTCTGAAAATTAATAAGTACCTAAAATAATCATAATAAAAGTTTTAAATAATTACATTTCAGGATTGCAGACGTTTTAAGAGCTCAGAGTTTCCTGCTCCTATTAACCCATGAATTTGCATGATTTCCTGATTTACTGGATCACAATTAAGAATAAGCATGATTTTTACTCACAATTTCTACCCCAAAAAAATATTTTAGAGCTTGGCATACCTAGTCAAATGTATATTGATTATAAAAGTGCCTAAGGAGGTTTAAGATTTTATTAATTTATATGATATTTCAAGATACAGAAATCACAATTTCAAAATGAGGATTTCTCATCCAGGTTTTCAAAGACTGTGGGAACCCTGGTTCAGTGTTAATTTAGTGTAATTTTATTTAGTTAATTGATATAATTAATTGATCATTGACATTTTATCAATAATTTATTTATTCTATTTTCCATTTTATTTTTAAAGGTTTAGGTTGTGTGTCATTTTTACTAGTTATTGGTTTTTATATGTATATACTGTATAGTTTTATTCATTTATTCAGTTTTTGTTTTAGTTATTTTAGTATTTCAAGTTAAACTAAATGAAAATGAGAAATTCTGCAATAGCTGAAATAAAATCTCTCTCTTTTCCAACTAACAATTTTTAGTTACTTTTGGTTTGAGTTTTAGTTAGTCCAAATGACTAAATGAATGCATCTTCTTTTTTTTTTTTGCTTTACCTTATTTAAATGCTTGCTTTGTCTTTTTAAATTATATTTTAAATAATTTAAGTAATTTTGAGGCCCCGGACCCCTGGTTGAGAACCACTGCAAAATGCTCAACTTTAGTTCCAGTGAGACAAATGCACTAGAAATGTCAGCCACAATTTTGACTATTTTGATTCATTATTTGATCATCTGACTGCTTAAAATTCACACTTTAGTGCACAAAATTTAATTAAAAATTGGCAACAATCGTATTTATTCAACATCATAACTGGACGCCACTCGCATGCAATTCAAAAGGACAATTATTTAAAACATTCATCATGAAATAACGCCTGCATTTTAAAAATAGTACTGTATACTGTGTGCAGTATTCTAGTAAAGTAGTATGCTAGTATTCCAATCCAAACACAGCACAGATAAACCCGTCTGCAGACAGAAAGCCACGCTCTCAGATCGATGACATAAAAGAGAAACAAAGCAAGATAGGATATGAATCATTGCATATTTCAAGAAGACATCCTATTCATCTTATTCATTCTAAAAGTTAAAACGCACACAGGAGGATCCTCAAATCTCAGCGTTCGCTCGGAGCTCCGCTAATTGCTCTGAAGTTCAAAAGTAGCACACGAGCCGGAGAGCTGAATGTTTTCAAATGCAGATATTTTATGCAGCGCTTGCATAAACATCAAAAACAGCCCCGAAAATCTGCTTACGGATCCATCTACACCGATTTCCCTACAAACGCAACAACTACAGGCTTCCTCCTTTAATCAGTTACATATACGGAGGCCAAACTGATGCTGTTTCAGGCAGAAAACATCAGGAAAACTGTCTGAAAGTGATGCAGTTTAAAAAAATCAACATGGAAACAAAACTTCTCCATGTTATTCAATGGAATGCACAGATATTGGATGCAGTGGTAGACCGATATATCAAGAAATTGAATGAATCATTTGATATTTGGTGATTTTGAGATCATCAGCAACTAATTGACAGATTAACAGAGGTGTTCATTTAGCTTACAAACGTCAACATTTTCCAGTAAATAATGAATAAAATAGTTTTTTTTTTATTTTAAAAAAGACTCTTCTGCATTTAGCACAGCAAGCAACACGGTGGTGTGTTGTTACTGAATGAATCCACGTTTTTGATGATTCAGTGACTGATTCTTAAAGACAGTTGCTAGCTTTGTTTCTGAGCGAACTGAGTCAATGATTCAGTAACTCATTCATAAAGACAGTCACTTTTTTCATTTCTGAAAGAATCTGCTTTTTGAATGAATCAAGTGAGCCAATGATTCAGTGACTCATTCATAAAGACAGTCACTAGCTTCATTACTGAATGAATCAGGCGTTTGATTGAATTGAGTGAGCAGATGATTCAGTGACTCATTCATTTAAACAGTCACTAGCTTCATTACTGAATGAATCAGGCGTTTGATTGAACTGAGTGAGCCGATGATTCAGTGACTCATTCATTTAAACAGTCACTTGCTTCGTTACTGACTGAATCAGCCATTTGAACAAATCGAGTGAGCCAATGATTCAGAGACTGATTCATAAAGACAGTCACTGGCTTCATTACTGAATGAATCAGGCGTTTGATTGAACTGAGTGAGCCGATGATTCAGTGACTCATTCATTTAAACAGTCACTTGCTTCGTTACTGACTGAATCAGCCATTTGAACAAATCGAGTGAGCCAATGATTCAATGACTCATTTATTAAGACAGTCACTAGCTTTATTTCTCAATGAATCAGCCATTTGAACGAATCAGTGACTCATTCATAAAGACTTTTCTGACTGAATCATCTGCTTGAATAAATCGGTTGGATGAATAATTCAACGACTCACTCATTAAGATTTGCCGCCGCCTACTAGAGGTTTTACTTTCAAATTCATTTCTTTTTTTTTAAACCATTTCATATTCCAATACTCAAAAGAAAACATCCATCAATATTTACTCAATACTGAATCAAAATATTTTTTTCTAAAGCTACTTTTCTGTAATGTTTATTCAAAGCTTTTTCTCATATACCACAATAAATAATCTTTTGGGGGAAATGTCTCAGCCAAAATTGATGATTAATCTGCAGATCATGTAATTAATTAGATAAAAAATGTAATTACTTGACAGCCCTAGATATGACATATTATATCTGTAGAGGCATCGCCACTGAACAACCTATATCGGTCAACCACTAATGTGTGTGTATGTACAACTACCACATGCACTGGTCTGAGCCCAGATGCATTCTGGGTAGCCTTGAAAAAGAGCGCGCGAGAGAGAGAGAGAGAAAGCAAGCTGTGACAGTGAAGGAGGAACAGATTAGAGTAACTTCTATTGATTTCATCACTCCATCATCCACATCTCCTCGTCTCTCACTCGGGGTCACCCAGCTTCCCAGAGAGGTCAAAGGTCTCTCCGGCGGTCAGGAACTTCTCAGCATGAGGTGTGTGTGACCCTCAGTCCTTCAGGTTGTCCTCCCCGACGCCCTGGGCGGCCAGTTCTCTCATCACGTTGTCCAGATAGTTGGTGTCGGGGTAGCCGTGGCCTGTGAGATTGGAGCCGAACTCCGTCTTGTGGTGAATCTCGTTCCACACGACTGTGTCCGTCTCTCCCGTGGTGCTGGACGTCCCGATGGTGAAGATCAAACGACGGTCCCACGCCATGATTAGCAACTTCAACACCTGAAATGAGCAATAAAAACAACGTGAACCGGCATTCACAGCGTGCGATTGTGATTAATAATCATATATAATTATTATATTAATAAATATATTTATATTTTATTTCAACATTTTTATTGATGTGTGAGTGTGTATACGAATATTATATATATTTTTTTAAATTTTACTTAAATATAATAGTATATAAATGAGTAAATTTTTAATGATACCTTTCAGTATTGAAAGAAATATAATGAAGTATAGTTCTGTATATTTATTTATTTATTTGTTTTGATTTGATTTTTTATTATATTTCATATTTCATTTTGTATTTGTGTTTTCATTTTTAGCTAAAGATTTTAAGCATCATTGATATACTGTTGTAATATTTAAAAAATTTTAAAAATATATTTTGTTATATATTTATCATCTATTTTAATTTTTGTATATATATATATATATATATATATATATATACACACACACCATATTTATTTTTGTGTTTTCATTTTTATTAAAGTTTTATTATTATTATTATTATTATTATTATTATTATTTTAAATATGTCTATAATATCATGTCTAATATTAACTTCTAATTTATATTTTGTTTTAGTTTTTAATTTATTTAATAATTTAATAATAGTTAATAATTTATTAAATAAATTTAAAAAAACATGATTTACATGATATCTTGATTCTCACCTTCCGTCCTTTCTCGTTGTCCGGTAAGTAGCAGTGTCGAGGAAATCCCCGCGCGCTGTATTTTTTCCCGGGATTGGGATGCTCTGTGGTCTGGACAAAACACACACACAAAACACATGCGGTCACACTTCACACACCGCTCGCTCAATTAGCACACAGCGGAGAGGAAACGCTAACGACGGCCTGAGGCGTGCTGTTATTCAGAGCCATGAACACCAGATCCGTCCCGCTGATCATATCACAGCTTGACACGCAGATCAAAGCCAGACGAGCAGAACAGCATTACTGCAGTGAATGAAGCTTTAGACTCAATCCCTCTCATCTCATAACACACACACACACACACACACACACACACACACACACACACACATATACTCACAGCCTGTGCTGGGAATATTAATGAGCAGATATCATGGGGAAAAGGATTTTCTTGCTGCTTTGAATTAATTTAATGCAATATGTGACACATTTAAGCATTAAAAACCTCATATTTATTTGCGTTGTTATTGCTATCAGTATATCATTCACATGTAGAAGTCTAAAAAGTACAATAACAAAAATTGTCACTGTCAGAAAAAAAGTTAAACTGCAACTGTTTTTGTGCAAGAATCCTTTCTTAATATGGTTATTATAGTTAACTAAAACAATAAAAAACATTTTTGTTACTTGAAATAACTGAACTAAAATATGAAAAAACTTTAAACTTTATTTCAGCTAGTTGCCAATGCAACTTTTCTCTTTTTCATTTAGTTTAACTTGATGTCATGAAATAACTAAAGCTGAAATATAAAATCATAAAAACTATATATTTCATGACAAACTAAAATGAAAACTAAAAAAAATGTATTTCTAAAGTTGATTAAAATTAATATTCTAAACTTAAATATATCTAATAATTGTATATAAAATATAAATAAAATATAAATATTTATAAAATGTATATACTAATATTTAGTTTTTAATATCATCACTATTAATATTTATTTAATAGTGATGATATCAAAAACTAAATATAATCACTCTTTATTTAATAGTGATGATATATAGTTTTTAATATCATCACTATTAAATAAATATTAATAATGTTTGTATGTCACTAACTACTCACTAAATTACAATTGCATTACTAAAACTTTAACTAAATTTAAAACAAATTACAAAAATAAAAACTATAATCAAAATATTTAAAAAAACCTTAAAAATCGTATCTAAATTATACTACAATAACATTGAACTGTATTTCTATGTCAATAAAATACTAAAAGGTATCTCATAGATTTTAGTATTCTCAATATAAACAAATATTTGTGTATTTTTTTATTGCCTAACTACTCACAAAATTACTAAATTACAATGACATTATTAAAACTCCAACTAACTAGAACATAGAACTACATTTCTTGCCATGTTAAGGGTGTTAGTGATGGGATATTTTTTTATCAATCTTATGATGTCGGAGTCCAGAAAGTGAGTGGGTGGCCGATCGTGCAAAACTAGTGTGCAAGTACACGAGAGATAATGACCCAGAATGAGCTGTGCTACTGTCCCCATTGAGCAGGAAATCCCCACGCAGCCACTTCCTGTCTCACGTATGGTAAAACACGGTGAAAACACAGTGACCACAAGCCCACGGGTCATTCTGCAGAAACAGCCTGACATATTAAATATGGGTGCAAAACCTTTCTCTCTGAAAACTGGGGCGCCTGAAGTGAAGAACAAACGTTTCAGTTCACATACCTCTTCCTTCAAAGACCTTTTGTCTATAGATCAACCTTTAGTATATATTATAGACACATTTTGAGTAATGAAAAATAATAATCCAGTAACTATTGCATTGTTTTTTCTTTCTTTATGACAATATCTTTTTTAGCCTGTTGTTTGCAATGACTCCTAACTGTATTTGCAAACACGCACAATGAAAATAAAATTAAAAATATATAAAATAAAACATTTTAAATAAAATAAAATAATTTCTTATACACCTACAGTACAGTTAGTACAGGAGTTAAGGTATTTACTTTCATGTAAAAATCTATTCATTTCTGTACAGAGTTAAGCTGTTTACTTTAAAATAAAATAAAATAAAAATATTTTAAATAAAATGAATAAAAACCTTTGTACAGAGTTAAACTATGAACTACTTGAATGTAAATAAAATAAAATCATACCTATCTCACAGGCTACTACTGCATAAATATCAGCATTAAAAATATTTCTAATAAGAATAACTTCAAAACCGTCATTTTTATCATGGCTTGTATGGTGAAAATTAAGTTATCTTAAAAATATTAAAACTTCAAGATATAAAGGTTATATTTACTTATTATTTAGAAATGTGTTTCTAATCATTTCTGAAGAAATGTTAAAAATGTATTTTTTTATTATACTTATATTAATTTAGAATAATCAGTTGAACTGAATATACCTGTATCCCAGCGGGAATGTCATAGACGATGCGTATAGTCTTGGTGTCGGAGTATCCAGGTAGAGAATGAGGAATCACGTGGTACTCCATCTTCCCAGGAGGCTGCGTGCCGGTTTTCTCCCCGTAGATGGCCTTACAGGTGGGACACTGCAGACTGCCGTCCTGAGAACAACATCAGACACATTAAACACAACAACCCACGAGGGGTTTCATTAAAGATGAGAAAATATGCAGTACTGACACACTGTGTGGATGCAGCTTCACACAAAAGCAAACATTTTCAGTTACCAACATCATTATTGAACTCTATTCACAGGTATATTTGTCACCATGATTCATTTATAATAGAGTGAGTTTTTTTTCCTGTAGCTCAAAAATAACACCATGGTGCTTTCAACACCAGATGGGTTCAATTCCAAAATCAAGAATTAATTAAAAAATTTAAATGTGCATCTTGAATACAATGAAAGTCACTCTGGATAAAAGTATCTGCCAGATGGATAAATGTAAATGTGTTCAGGTCAACTTGACCAACGTTCAACATTCAAACTGAATGAAACACTGGTTAAACTATTTATTTCTTCTTGAAATTTGGTGCATATTTCTCATTTAGGGTCATGAATGTGCATGCAACATTTCGACACATAGATGTGTATTGGAAAGGCTGAACACATTTTTTTATGACTTTTGTGTTGCAGCTCAAATCGAACCCCATTGGTTTCCATGCAATTCACCAAAAACCAACACTTTGAAAAACACTAAAGAATCAGGTAAAAAAAAAAAAACATTGTAGCTCGTCAACACTAAAATATTAAATACATGAAAACTTATGAAATTTAAAACTTGACGTTTACTCAAAATTGAAGCCTCGTCTTCTGGATTGTCCAAGGAAAATTCACTGCTTCTTTATCAAAAAGTCTGACAAAGGCTATTTTTGGCTGTTAGTTTTTTGGATCTAAATTACTAGATTGTTGCAGCACTGAAAATAAAACCCATTTCACGGCCCAAGCAAAACTGCAACTGGCAAAATGGCACGGCAAATGATTTCTAGAGCTGTTTCTGAGCCCATGTAACTGTTTTTAACGCAGTGCCGCCTGACGGCCCAAAGATCACGAGTTATCCCGTGTTGATTTTCACCCTTGTTCCGTGCGCACAGAGATTTCTCCAGATTCCCGGAATCTTTTGATGATATTATGTAATAGTGATGTCTGATTCTTTTAACAAATCGTTCTTTTGATCCGGTTCTCAGGAAGTAACCGGTCAAGCCAGTTCACAAATCAAATTGAATCAAACTTTTGTTCCAGGTTGATGATACAAGATGCACAGCCGAAGTAGCACGTTCAACCCCAAAAAAAACCCAAATGAGCCAGTTCAAACAACTGTTGAAGTTTGCCAAAGAACAAATAAGTTCAGAAATTAAGTTATGTGTAATAAAATGGAATGACACAGGGAAAAAGTACTGAACTACTGAAACTGATTTAATACTTTGTACAAAAGCCTTTGTTGGTAATGAGAGCTTCAAGACGCCTCCTGTAGGAGAAACTAGTCGCATGCATTGCTCAGCTGTGATTTTGGCCCATTCTTCCACAGAGACTTCAATTCTTGAAGGTTCTGTGGGCCTCTTCTATGAACTATGATCTTTAGTTCTTATTTTCTATTGGATTCAAGTCAGGTGATTGGCTGGCCATTCTAGCAGCTTTATTTTTTTTCTCTGAAATCAATTGAGAGTTTCCTTGGCTGTGTTTGGGATCACTAGCTGGGTTTCCATCCAAAGTTGCGAATTTAACTTATGCGCAAAATTGGAATATCGCATAAAACATTTGCGAACAAGCACTGTTTCCATCCAACGAGTCAAAGAGAATAAAATCATCACTTCCTGGTAAACTGGCACTAAATAGCCTATAGAAAACTAGGATAAGCTACTGAATATAATAATTTTCATATATAAAAAAATGAATTGCGTCTCAGAGCGAGCAGACGAAACACAATAAGTGCTGTCATTGCTTTCGAAGGTGAATGCTGCTGTTTGGGAACACAGTCGTGTAAGACAATTATACAGAAATACTTTGATGACAGACTTTGCTCAGACATTTCAGAGCGACCATAACAACACTTCAGATGCTGTGGAACGAGATCAGTCCGCTGCTAGTCAAGTTATCCCGTCTCATAGCGCAAAGTCACATGACTTTTTTGATGCACTTGGAGGAATTTATTCGCAAAATGCATTTCCATCTCCCATTATTCGCATTAACCCTTTTTCGCACAAGTCAAAAACCACCTCAAGCGAGCGTAAAAACTTTTTTGCGAATTAAGGGATTTTTATTCAAAATTTGGCGTTTCCATCATTCGTTTCTCATGCGATACTTCAAAATGCACATCAAAACAGGGTGATGGAAACCCAGCTATTGTCACCCTTGTTTCATCTTCATCATCCTGGTACTGTAGGTGTTGGGACTGAAGCAGCTAATATTAATTTCCACTGACGAGGGGCAGGAATGCTTTCTAATTACTGATAGATTTCAGCTGGTGTCTTGGCTTTCCATGCCTTTTTGGACCTCCCTTTCCTCATGTGTTCAATACTTTTTCCCTGTGTCATTCCATTTTATTACACATAACTTCATTTCTGAATTTATTTGTTGTTGTTTTTTCTTTGTATGCATGGATTACTTGGGTTGTTACCAACATCTGGTGAAAATTTCATGTCAACAGCATCTTTATACATTTAAAGTTTTAATTAAAACAATAAGTGAACAATAAATAAACAGTAATATCCTGGCCAGAGGAGAACTGGCCCCTCGACTGAGCCTGGTTTCTCCCAAGGTTTTTTTTCTCCATTCTGTCACAGAGGGAGTTTTGGTTCCTTGCCGCTGTCGCCTCTGGCTCGCTCAGTTGGGGACACTTAATTTCTAGCGATTATCGTCAATTTGATTTCACAGATACTAATTAAACTAAACTGAGCTAGACAATGACATCTCTGAATTCAATAATGAAATGCCTTTAACTGAAAGTTGAATGTTTAATCTTATTATTATACATTACTGACACTCTATCCTCCAATTTGACACTGTTAAGTGCTTTGACACAATCTGTATTGTTAAAAGCGCTATATAAATAAAGGTGACTTGACTTGACTTGACTTTAGAATTATATTTACTGAGAAAAATGGTGACATGACATCACAATATTTATTTTACCCGCTGTATGCTTCCTTTAAGTTTCCTTGAGGGAAAACAGTTTAACACAAAATGCTAAGAAACTGTTAGCACACCGTTATCTTTGTGTCTTTAGAACATCTGTGTCAGCGCGCGCTCTTATTGTTATCAGACTGAGGAACAAACTGTCACCCGAGCATGTGGATATTATTGTTCTTCTCAACATTAACATGTGAAGCAATACAAACACGATAAATATTGATGACTCAAGTGCATGTATGTTCTGCACTGTAATTGGCACTGTCTGCTTTAGTTTTCCATTCACTTTGCTTGAGCTTGAATGCTTTTGTTCTTTATGCATATATATATATATATATATATACAGTTGTGTTCAAAATAATAGCAGTGTGTTTAAAAAAGCGAGTAAAGCTCAAAATCCTTATAATACCTTTTACTTCAATACACACAAATGCATTGGGAACACTGCACATTCTATTCTAAATCAAAACATGAAGAAAAATTTAGCAAATTTGTTATTACTTTACAGAAAGTAAAGAAAAAGGAATATTAGGCTGTTCATTTTTCTTTACAAAGTCAAACATTTACTGTATAAACAGAAAAAATGCTTGAAGATTTAGCTTTCTTGTGAATGACTGAACTAACATTTAGTTGTATAGTCATGGTTTCTGAGAACTGCTTCACATCTGTGTTGCATGGAGTCTGGCAGGTATTCCAGCCCATGGGACAATTGCACTACATACCACAATTCCTCTGCATTTCTTGGTTTTGCCTCAGAAATAGCATTTTTGATGTCACCCCACAAGTTTTCTATTGGATTAAGGTCTGGAGATTGGGCTGGCCACTCCATAACGTTTATCTTGTTGGTCTGGAACCAAGATGCTGCTTGCTTACTGGTGTGTTTGGGGTTGTTGTCTTGTTGAAACAGCCATTTCAAGGGGATTTCCTCTTCGGCATAAGGCAACATAACCTCTTTAAGTATTTTAATGTACTCAAACTGATCCATGATCCCTGGAATGCGATAAATAGCCCCAACACATAGTATGAGAAACATCCCCACATCATGATGCTTGCGCCACCATGCTTCACTGTCTTCACAGTGTACTGTGGCTTGAATTCAGTATTTGGGGGTTGTCTGACAAACTGTGTGCGGCCCCTAGACCCAAAAAGAACAATCTTGCTTCATCAGTCCAGAAAATATTGTGCCATTTCTCTTTAGGCCAGTCAATGTGTTCTTTGGAAAATTGTAACCTCTTCATTTTTTCAACAATGGGACTTTGCGGTTGTTTCTTGTCGATAGCTTGGCTTCACATAGGCATCTTCTAATTGTTACAGTACTCACAGTTAACTTTAGACTTTATTTGATCACCCTGGAGCTGATCATTGGATCATCTGAGTCTTTGGCTATTCTTCGATCCATTCGAATGGTAGTTTTCCGTTTTCTTCTACATCTTGGTTTTGGCTGCCATTTTAAAGCATTTGGTATCATTTTAGCTGAGCAGCCTACTGTTTTTTGCACTTTTTTATAAGTTTTAACTTCCACAACATTTTAATGAAAGTGAATATTCTTCTTTTGAACAATGTCTGGAACGACTCCATTTTACTCAGATTTTCAGAGAAATGCACAGTACAACATTTGCAGCCTTCGTCCTTAAATAAGGGCCACTTGTTTGACACCAGTTTTTTCACAGAATGATTTACCTCTCTAATTAAACTCCACACTGCTATTATTTTGAACATGCCCTTTTCAATTAATAATTCAGTTACACAGAATCAACAGCATGCATGTCACGACTGTTGGGTCTATTGGTTTTCTATTACTCTACCGCACCTACTAGTAAAATATTTGCCATATAGAAATATAATTTCTACCAAAAACAGTGATTGATCTGGTCAGTGATGTTGGACTGCTATTATTTTGAACACAACTGTATATATATATATATATATATATATATATATATATATATATATATATATTTATTTATTTATTTATTTTTTAAACACCTTTTCATCAAAAGAAAACCTTAAGATATAACGGAACTTTGTTGTAGAACACTGTTGTTTAAAATGCCTAATTATAAGCTTGTTCAGAAATCGTGACAAAAACTTGATTATTAAAAAGAACGTCTTTCTCATTAAACCTCATATGAAAAATATTTGGAATATCCGTTTTTTATGAGCTCAAATATTCAAAGACAATATTTTTGAAAATGCCCATCCCTAGACAGAAAGGTTTTGGATTCCATCAAAAACATCTTAATTTGTGCTCTGACGATGAACAAAGGTCTTACAGGTTTGGAATGATATAAGGGAGAGTAATTAATGACAGAATTTTCATTTTTGGGTGAACTATCCCTTTAAGGAACCGATGAATCAGTTTTCTGAACCGGTTCATTGAACCAAAATGTCTAAAAGAACCAGTTTGCCGAATTGAATCAGACTTTGCGTCACTATTGTGTACTGTAGATGATGAGATATTCAAAGTCTTCACAATTTTACGCTGAGGGACATTATTATGAAATCATTCACAATTAGTACGACAGGCCCGGCTGCTGATTCACAGTAGAAAATGATAGTAAAGAGACAGAACAACAACAACAAAATAAAGACAGCAACAACAACAGACGCTCACATTGACAAGCGCTGCATGAGAGGGTTATGAGATTGCAGCAAATTTAGTTTAAAAGAGTACAAAGACATTTTGTATCGGTCATAACTTCTGAAAATGAATACAGCAGATGCTTTGGACAAAGATGAAACTTTCTAGAGCGCATGTGTCAACCTCCTGTGTTTGCGCATGCTATCAAATGGAGTATACCTTGAAAGGCTAGCATAATGTACAAAACCGAAGTATAATTTGGGCTTAAGATATTCTATACCCAATCATGTTACTGACCTGTCGCCAATTAACCCTATTAGCTGCAAACAATTCCTCCAGCTGTTTCTTTATAGTAACACTACTTTTCCAGCCTTTTGTTGCCCCGTCCAACTTTTTTGAGAAGAGCCATCAAATTCAACATTTTTTTCCTTAAAATGTTACGTGTCCTCAGTTTAAATATTTGATATGTTTTCTATGTTCTACTGTGAATAAAATATTGATTTATGAGATTTGCAAATCATCACATTCTGTTTTTATTTATCTTTTCACAGCATCCCAACTATTTTGGGGGAGTATTTTATATTTTTTTCTGGTTTTATGGTTTTAGTTTATTATAATAACCCTGTAGAGGTTTTCTTCAGTGTTTTCCAGGTAGCATTGATTTTTGACAAATGCATGGAAACCAATGTGGGTCAACTTGACTTGCAACACAAAAGTTGTACCCAGGTTTTTTTTTAACAGGAGGGTTTAAAATCCCATTATTTTTCTCCTAAGAGAATTTTTTTTTAAAGCAGGCAATAACATGAGTTTTGAGATTATGTTAAATGTACTTCTTATTACGCTCATTTGCAATGCTTCATAGGATGCATAGTTTGTTCAAATGCATAAGAGTTTTCAATACTTTCTGGCTAAACAAAATAAAATTGTCATAAAATTGTGATAAATCTTGAAACTGCTTGGTTTGGTTAAATACTATAAAGAAAAATGAAGTAAATCCCCCCTATTGTACAATAAATAAAAGTATTGTGTGTGTTCCTTAATCTTATTGCTTGCTGTACATGGCCACCAGACACAGAGATGGTACATGTGTCCGCACTTTCCAGTTTTGTCGACCAGCCGGGCTTGATGCCTTTGTAGCTCAGCACTCCCTCGTATCCGGACGCAGTGGCCAGTCGCTCCATGCAGATGGTGCAGTCCTGACGGATATCAACAGTGAGTAACTCTGACAGACATCTGCTGCCTCACTCATTAGCTCTGCTAGTAAACAACACAACGCTCGGCTGGTCACATGACGCTCATCAATCACATGTGTGCAGGAATCACCTCATCGGGAGCCGTCTTGATTTTCTCTGTGTAGCGCCGAACCACGTCCTCTGGGTTTTTACCTGCAAAAAGAGACAAAACGAATGCTGATTTAGATCTGAATCAGACAGTGAGCCACTTAATTTTAATATTTGAACTCTTCCTTAAACCATTCTTAATTTAAGCTCTTTTTTTTGTGAAAATAATTCATACTTAGCTTATTTGTATGCTAAAAATAAAATAAAACCATTTCTATTCACATTTGTATAGAGTTAAGCTGGTCACTTGAATGGTGAAATAAACTAAAAAAAAGAAAACACTAAAAAAAATGTAATTAAATTAAATATACAAAATGGAAATTAAATATGACACACAAATCACATTCCTATACACCTCTGTACAGAGTTAAGCCAGTTTATTTGAAGTTAATTTAAAATATACAAAAATAAAATGAAATATACAAAAAGAAAAGAAAATACAAAACAAAAACATTTCTGTACACCTTGTACCGAGTTAAGCTGTTTACTGTAAAATATATAAAAAAATAAAAAAATATACAAAAATATAAAATGTAAAAAAAATCTATAAACCTTTGTAAATATATAATATTTACTTGAATGGAAATAAAATAAAATTAAAAATAAAATCATTTCTATACACCTTTTACAGAATTAAGCTGTTTACTTGAATGTAAATAAAATAAAATAAAATTAAAAAATTAAATTAAATTCAATAAAATTCAATAAAAGGGAGCAAAATATATAGATATACATCCCTGCTTTGACTAAAACCTTATAAATATAAGATGGCAGACAGAAGCTGGTTTGTTTATTAGACTCCATATGACTGGAAAACCAAATAAGACAAATCCCAGATTTTAAAGCTCTTTATTTTCTACACCACTAGCATTAATGCTTTATTTATAAATCCTTTTTACATTGAATGACGCTAAAGAGAGGATCTGTCAAATGCACTCTTCAGAACAGAGCTGCAGTGTTTATTTCTCAAAGCGTCTTTATTCTGGTGACCTTTAGAGCATGAACACACACCTGCTGTCTGAACTTTCAATACACTATTGATTCCTGCCACTTGATTTTTGCAGGAACGGAGGCACAAAAACAAATCTATAAGCACGACGTTAAGCAGATCTATGGTAACACGGTTCATGTGCTGTGATGTAAGAGGAACCTTGTCACTTTCCGTTGTTGCTCTGTTCTGCTCAGATCAGCAAAAAAGTCAGACAGAGAATCAATCGCTAGACAAACACACACATGCTCACCTTTGCGGAGGTGCTTTTTCTTGGTCTTGCGTCGGATGCTGTTGATCCCTGGCACGGGTTTCAGTCGGGTCTTGATCGCCGGTGGATGCAGGATCGTTTAGGGAGCCCGGGTCAAACACACGGGGAGCCCAGCGGCACACAGGAGGATACCAGTCATTCCTGACACAAACACACAAATACATGCTTCAACTCTAGATCATGGCACTATAAGGCCAAGGTCAGGGGTTCGAGCCCCCGGAAATGCATGAACTGATAAACTGTATACCTTGGAATGCAATGCAAGTTTTTTCCAATAAAACAATGATCAACACATATATTACAGTATTTATTAATCTCTGTTAATGTTAGTTAACAAAAATACAGTTGTTCATTGTTAGTTCATGTTAATTCACAGTGTATTAACTAATGTTAACAAGCACAATCTGTGATTTGAATAATGTAATAGTAAATGCTGAAATTAACGTTAAAGATTAATAAATGTTGTAGAAGTATTGTTCAATCTTAGTTCATGTTAACTGAATGCATAAGTAATGAAGCTTATTGTAAAGTGTTACCAAAATAAAATAAACATCATAAACAAAACAAATAAACAATCACTGATATACATCTTTGCACACAGTTATTGTTGTTTACATGCATGTCAAAATAAAACAATAAAAAATGATTTCTTACCTTTTGTAGAGTTAAGCTGTTTACTTGCAAAATAAAATATATGTTAATTCTAATTCTAAATTAGTCAAATTAAAAACTTTCATTGTTACCTGTAGTTTACTTGTATATTAAAATAAATAAAATAAAAATTCTATAAACGTTTGAGTAGAATTAACAAAACAAAATAAATGTAGTTTCTGTCATGCCGATAAAGTTCTTTACACTGAAGTGAATTTGATTTTGTGGTGTAGTACCTGCTAATGCAGGATGGACCGGTCCTGACCCAGTGAGATTCTTCACAGGAAGTGCAGGAACCCTAAAGATGACAGGAAACAATGATCATATGAACTGAATCATTTACAGCTTATAATCTGTGTATCATCCAAACCTCTGCTGGATCAGAAATAAATGTCCCAAAACAGTTCATCGAGACACACCCTAAAAATCACAACCTTCCTCATCTGTTCATGCCAGAGGAACGGTCCAATCAAATGAAGCTCTTATCAGACCAATCAGCATCCAGTGACAAACACTAAAGCCAGATCACATGAGTGTCATTAAAGCTTATCAGATCACATGAGGAACAAAAGCTAATTAATAAAGGACAGAAAATGAGACTCTCTTTTCTCCATCCTTGAGGGAGAGGAAGATCAGCCTCTCCAGCAGGTGAACATGCATTAATCTCACGTCTGGAGAATCACATTGTTCCTTAAAAGCCCTGTTTAATTCAGACCGGAGAGCTTCAGCCACAGATCCGATCAGTGTGAACAAGAGAAATGAAACCAGATGATGATGATAATAATAGATGCTGCATTGTAATACATGATTAGAAAGTGAAACTTTTTTTTTTTTTTTTTTAATTATTGCCAAAAGAAATGAGGATGTGGGGTTATTTTTAGTATTATAATTAATTGAAACTAAATCCATGAAAAACACCTATTGTTACTTGAAATAATCTTAAAATCTTAACTGAAATAAAATATAAAACATTAAGGTCTGACACAGACAGGGCTTAGACTAAGCCAGGATTAGGCCATAGTTCAGTTAGGACATTTAAGCAATTTTTATAAACACGCTTAGAAAAAAACATTACTGGTGCGTCTTGAGACTAAACAAAGGCACTGATATATTTTAGGATCAGTCAGTGCAAGTTTCTTTCAGTTGAAACAGCTCAGACTTACATTTTAGTCTAGACAAGGCTTAAGCCTTGTTTTAGAACCCGGGGAAAATAGTTAGTTGCCAAGGCAACATTTGTCCTTTTACTAGTTTAACTTGTATAAAATAACTAAAACTGAAATAAAAATGAATAAAACTGTAAAAAAAAGAAAAAAAAAAGTAATAAAAATGACCAAAAATACACAACAAAATGACAAAATAATACATAAAATGAAAGAAAAAAGAAAAAAAAAAGAAAAAAAAACATATTAATAAAAACTATAATGGTATGTCAATGATACTAAAATAGCATCGCTAAGAGGATGTTGTTGGTTAACAAGGTGTTGTTATGTGGTTGCTAGGTGCATTAGTATGCTAATTATTTATGATAAAATAAAATTAAATATAAAAATAAACATTTAATTAAAACAAAAAATTAATAATAAATAAATAAATAAATAAATAAATAAATAAATGGAAATAATCAAGGAAAATGAATAAATTATATCATACAAAATAAAAATATATAAATATTCAAAAATAATAATAAAACAAATAAATAAAAATAAGTAAATATAAAAAATACAATAGCTATTTTATAAAATAAAATAAATATTCATAATTAATAAATAATAAATCCAATCAATCAATCAAGGAGACAGAATGCTAAAATAAAATAAAATAAAAAATATTTGTAAATAAACAATCAAATAATAAATAAATATAAAAATAATGATTTACAATTAAAAATAATGTACAAAATAATTTCTATACAACTTTGCACAGTTAATCTGTTTACTTGCATGTTAAAATGAAACAAAATAAAAGCATTTCCATACACCTTTACACAGAGTTAAGCTGTTTTGCATGGAGTTAAACAGAGCGTCTCGCATCGATACGGATCAGGAAACGGTTGTGCTTGGCTCGTATCATGTTTTATCTCATATTTCTCATGCAGCGAGTCAAAGCCCTGCTGCTGATGGAGCCACGAAGCCAGATCCTACTGGTCCGTCCTCGTCGACCTATGGATTATGATGAATAATGAAAATGTACCTCTGATTTATAGAATAATGACATAATTCAATGAATTGCAAATAATAAATAAATAAATAAATAAATAAAATAAAATAAAATAAAATAAAATAATTCTGCTCAATCGGCCTATAGGTTATGATCAATAATGAAGATGTCTGAAATGTACATTTGATTTATAGAAAATGAATAGCAAGAATAAAATAAAATAAATAAATAAAATAATGATTTTGTTTAATTGTCCTATAGGTTATAATGAATAAAGATGTTATGTAATGTACATCTGATTTATATACTAGAACATAATTCAATGAATTGTAAAATTAAAATAAAATAAAATAAAATAATGATTCTGCTAAATTGGCCTGTTGGTTATAATGAATAATAAAGATCTTTTGCAATGTTGATCTAATTTATGTAATTATTACACAATTCAATAAATTACAATAATTTTAAAACAAATAAATGACAGATTTAGTCATTTTTAAGGGTATTTTTCTCTTCAAAAAAAAAAGTTACTTTATACATCTAAATTTGCAATTTGCATAAATACACAGAAATAATTTGCGAAATAAATGCACAAGTCACTGACAAAAAATAATTATAATTTAACCCCAAAACTGTTCAGATGGATTAAATCTCACAACTGTTAATGTTCAGATGAAAAGTGAAGATTAATAAAAGCATAACTACTGAATATATTAGTTGAAGTGATATTTAGTGACAGTGAACTGAACTACGGAATTATGGTGGAAACGGCAGATACTGTCCCACAGTTAGTTTAAGTGTGTGTAACAGGGCAGTCTCTGTCTGTGTGGGGCATCAGAATGTGTCAGACTCTGCCCTCTAGTGGTGGTGCTAAAATCACATCTAATGTGATCAGACTTTATAGAGCAATACAAGCTCTTTCTGTATTAATACAGAAATGTGTTTAAAAACAAAGAAAAAAAAAAATATATATATATATATATATATATATATATATATATATATATAATTTTTTTTTTTTTTCTTCTGATACTCCTATGGATATAGGATATAAATTGCCTGTAACTGCTGTAGAGATGCATGTGCAATAAAGATCTGCTTTATCAATGCATGAGTGAACTATTAGAAGGAATCAAACTGAATCACAAATCAAATCAAAATATAAAATAAATAAAACAAAATAAAATATTTAAAAATGTAAAATAAAAAATACAATAAATCTAAAATCAAATAAATTATATATATATATATATATATATATATATATATATATATATAATAAATTAAATCAAATCAAATAAAAAAGGAAATAAATAGCCCATGGTCCAGTAAAAAGGGTCAAAACTGTAGCCAATAGCTGAAACTCACTATATAAGTAGTAGGGAATAGAAAATTTCATTGCATTAATATGAAAACCACAGCATCTATGACAGATCTTCACTGAAGCTGTTCTCACTCTCTAGTTTGTTCATGTCATAATTCATGTCATAACACTGTTTTTGCACGTGTGATGCTTGTTGATACCATGCTATCTGCTGGAGTGTGTTTGTGTTTATGCACATGCACAGGTAGTGTGACACATGTGTGTAAGTGTGTGTGTGTGTGTGTGTGTGTGTGTGTGTGTGTTAACCACACTCATCCTGTGCGTGTGAACCGCTCGCCTGGGAACAAAGTGCACTCATCTGTCTTCACAATCTCTCTCTTTCTGTCTCTGTTCGTCTCTGCTCTGCTCTCTGTGTTTCTGCTGAAGTGTGTTTGTGCTTTCAAAAAACATCTCCCCTTCATATTTACTAGGATTTACACTCCTTCATTAAGTGCTTTACTCTGTCTGTGTGTGTGTGTGTGTGTGTGTGTGTGTGTGTGTGTGTGTGTGTGTGTGTGTGTGTGTGTCTCTCTGCTGAGGCTCCGTTTTGCCTTGATCCATTATTCATCTTTTCCCCTGTGTATCACAGGCTGGACGGCAAACAATTCACACACACACACACACACACACACACACACTCGCATGCGGTTAAACTCGACCAGAGACACTCTCAAACAATGATTTTCACACGCTCACAGGAAAGGACAAGATTTATAGATGCATTACACCATCACCGTGTGTGTGTGTGTGTGTGTGTGTGTGTGTGTGTGAGTGAGTGAGTGAGTGAGTGTTTTTGTGTGTGTGTTTGACTGAGTCAGCGTCACAGCGCAAAAGGACACTATTGATTATTTCCCTGTTCAAGCTGATCAATCTCTACAAAACTGAAAGGATCAATAAACAAAGATGAGAATGATGCAATGAAGTGCAAATGGGTCAAAATAAAGATCAATCCTATATACACTGTATTTATAACAACAGATAGAACGACAGAACGACAGAACGATAGATAGATAGATAGATAGATAGATAGATAGATAGATAGATAGATAGATAGATAGATAGATAGATAGATAGATTTTGATAAATGTCTCAGAAAACAGGAATTATATTGTATATTTTGCATCTCCAGTGCACTTATCTTGATATAAGGTATCTTTGATATTTGTACTGGAAAAAATATTGATGAAGAAATTTCTTTAAATCAACCAAACTACAGTTTGTTTGTTTGTTTGTTTTTTGCTTGAAAATAGAATAAATTAACAATAACTGAATAATTATTAAAAGAAGCTGACCATGAGTTTTTTTTTTTTTTTTTTTTTTACGGATCAGTATCAAACCATGAACTAATATACTGTTTTAATAAAACTGTATGATACCAGAACAGGATTTTATTTTTTTTTTAATCAGTGGGGAATATTATGGAAGTCAATGGCTACCGTCAACTGTTTGGTGTGTGTATATATATATATATATATATATATATATATATATATGCACGCGCCTCTGCGGGAGTCAAGACAATGCCACAATGATATTCATGATATTCATGACAATGATATTCATCTTTTAATCATATTTGCAAATGTCTTGACTCCACAGCCAACAGAGCAATTTTGTCTTTACTGTTCCAATACTTATGGAGGGGACTGTATATATATATATATATATATATATATATATATATATAATAAAAACCCAAACAGTTTCTGGTGCCCACTGACTTCCATAGTTTTTGGGTGAACTATTCCTTTAACTGTTAAATGCATGAATGTTTTGACACTCATTATTACATATTCAGGTCTTTAGAGACCCGGACCTATGTATCCTGCACGGATGGATCTCTAACTGCTGCAATAGCAAAAACCTCTCTTGGTATTTTAAGAACAACTGCAGAAGAATAAAATAAAGCATATTTCATTACCTTTTGAAACTTAGAAGTGTTCAATTTGAGCAGAAGATTTTACCATTGCTGTCATCATCAGAGTGCACTTCCACATTCAGCATCTGCCTCATATTTGAGATCTCAACCATAATCACAAAACTATTGTTTTCAGTGACTTTGAAATCAGTATTTTGATCACTGGCAGCTTATTCACCACATCCGCCATCAAATGACAGTGACATTTATATTTCACTGCGTACAGTAATTGCTCTGCAGTAAAGCCATTCAAACCAGTTCAATTTTTGCTGATGATCTTCGTTTGTTTTATGCCTGCAGTAATTATGAGTGAAACATCACATCATCATTGTGTATCAAACAGTGCCACCTCGAGGAATAAAGATGCATTGCACATACTGAGGCATCCGATATATAAATATAGTTGGCAGGAAAAATATACAACACATTTACATATCTGGGGTCTCTAGTGATGCTATACACTTTTTGCAAAAAATTAATCAGAAAACAGGCATTCTTTTATATATATATATATATATATTTTTTTTTTCTTGTTACATTGTTTATAGTGCTGTCAAACAATTAATCGCGATTAAAATAAAAGTTTTTGTTGACATAATATATGAGTGTGTACTGTGTATATTTATTATGTATATATAAATACAAACACATGCATGTATATTTAAGAAAAATATGTTATGTTTATATATTAAATATATGTATATATAATATATACAATATATAAATGTATAAATATAAATATAAATATATAAATGTATATACATGTAAATATTTTCAAAACATATACTGTATGTGTGTGTATTTATATATACATAATAAATATACACAGTACACACACATATATTATGTCAACAAAAACTTTCATTTTAATCGCGATTAATCGTTTGACAGCACTAATTGGTTATAATGAATAGATTGAGGAATACTAAGAAAGCTGATGTCTAACTTTAAAAAATGAAGGAGTGAGAGGGTAGTGAATGGTGTCCCGGGTCGCTAAAGACCCGAGGTATGCCTTTAAGCGTTAAGAAATAGAAAAGATGTTCTGGAACACATTTGGAAAACAGCAGAAACAGTGTCACATGATCTCAAATCATCTCTTACCCAGGAGGGACAGATCCTCGGCTGGCCGCCACCGTGATCCGCTGCGTTCCCGGCCGGTTCAGATTGTTCTGTCCGTTAATAGTAAGCGCGTGATTGGACGGCAGCGTCACGATCGCAGGAGCGCACCGGAATTTCACATCGTTCATCTCCACCTTCCCGCCTCCTCCTCCGCCTCCCACCGATATGTTGTTATGGTGTCCCCTGGCAACGGTTGTCGTGGGCGACCAGAGGGAGGAGCCAGCGAAGGTGTTGCTCTGCCTGACGACGGCGGTGGCTCCGCCCTCCGTCCCGTACAGCTTCCTCCTCTGCTGCAGCGCCAGGATAGCGTTGGATGCGGCCCTTGTGCTGTGGACCAGCATGCACTGCTGACAGGTGCAAGGCGTTCCTGAGCTGGTGCCCACCGGCCAGGACTGGGATTTGGGGATGGATCCGGCGATGAGAGGGTAAGCCAGGTCCATCCGTCGGCGGATGCGCCGCTTCCTCTGGCTCTGCCGGTTGGTTTGAGACATCCCGTCGAAGTCCACCACATAGCTGAAGCCAAGAGAGCTCAGGTCCAGCCAGGGGTGCTGCTTCTCGTAGGCGTTCTGGATGCTGACGCACAGCTCCATGTCGTACGGCGTCCAGGAGCCACAATCGTTCTCCCATTCCCACACGATGCCCTTGCCTGGAGCCGAGGACGGGTCATAGAAATTGCGCTGCACGGGACGCATTGTGCCTGTAGTGAGAGAGAGAGAGGACTCATAAAGAACTAATACACAGCAAAAAAAGGATTTTCTTTTTTTTTTCATTTCTGAAAATTTGTGCATGGTGCGAAACTAAGTAAAGTTCATTTACATTTTTATGCATTTGGTGCATTGTGCTTTTATCCAAAGTGACTTACGTTGCATTAAACTTAAAAGAAAAGTTGCATTGTGCAAAACTAATAATGTTCATTTACATTTTTATGCATTTGGTGCATCATGCTTTTATTTAAAGTAACTTATGTTGCATTACAGTTAAAAGAAATGTTGCATGGTGCAAAACTAAGTAACATTAATTTACATTTTTATGCATTTGGTGCATCATGCTTTTATCCAAAGTGACTTACATTGCATTAAAGTTATGCTTCTGACTCAGTATTTCTGTCTTGTTTTCCAGTACAAATACCTAAACATTTTTTAATCAAGATGCATTTTCTTGAGATGCAAAATGACTTAAGATATTAAATCTCGTTTTTTGAAAAAATCATGTAAGCAACCAAAAGTTGCCAAAGCAACATTTCACACTTTCATTTAGTTTAACTTGCACTAAAATAACTAAAACTGTAATAATAAATAAAAAAACCACTAATAAAAATTACAAAAACACAAGAAAATTACTAAAACTTTTAAAATTAAAATTTTAATAAGAAAACAACATTAGATAACAATATTGAAATGAAAACAATATTAATAAAAATAATATATATATATATATATATATATATATATATATTTTTTTTTTTTTCCCCAATATAACACTAACTCATCAAATCCATTCCCATTTACCTGGAAAAATAGGGAACAACAGAAATATATTTCAGGCTGTAACCTAATATTTTTTATTATTAATTAAAACAATATTTCCAAGAAAATGGATTCCATTTTAAGCATTTTAATTAGAGAGAAAAAAAATCAGCATTTTTCTTAAAAAATCTTTAAAAAAGACAAGCATTACGTAGTTAATTTTTTAAATAATCCACCTATTCATTGAAATATTGTGATAAAATAAAACCAACTAATTGCATTTACATCTTTACAAATGTGAGTTTATTATTACTGTATATCTAACAAATTAGGGTCAGAAAAATAAACTTGAAGGGAAACCAAGACTCAAACCAAGATATTTTTTTCTTGTTTTAAGCAAAAAACTTCATTTTGAGTCATTTTGCTTTTCAAGTAAATGTGTATTGATTTAGGAATGTTCTGATATTTGAACTGGAAAACAAGAAAAAAATACTTGTACAATACAATAATAAGATTCATAACTTTAATGCAACATAAGTCTCTTTGGATAAAAGTGTAATGCGCCAAATGCATAAAAACGTAAAGATCTTGTTCATGCACCATGACACATTGCAGATTCAAAGCGAGAATCACCCAAAGTTTGTACAATTAAAAACTGAAATAATAGTTTCACTGAATCCTAAGATAATAGACGATGGCTTTCTCATTCGATGTGAAGCTCCTGACGGGAGGAAGATGGATGGAGGAAGAGGAAGAGGAGAGGTGAAGGAGAGCAGCACTGCTCTGTTTCACGGCTCATTAAAGAACAATTACAGTCACACACATGAGCTCATCCCCACACACACACACACACAGCCCAGCCCTGACTTCCCCAGCCAAGGCGGATCATAACTACATTACTGACCCCAGTTCTGACCACAAAGTGTCGCATCCTTAAACTCAATCTGAAGCGTTTCGTTAAAGCGGCCAATCTTTAACCAAAAACCCGCCATGTTCTCCCAGTTCCTCAAAGTATTGCTGGTGGTTACGTTACAGGTGAAGTTTCATACGCTTGTTCTCTACTGCATGAACACTTTCTACAAAAACAATGTGTCTGTATGACTAAAAATCAATTACTGCTGCATTGCAAACTCTTAATGCAGTTTTCCATGTGAGAATACCGGAGCATATCTATAAAAGCATAATATATTCTGATCGAACTCTTCAAAACATTTACACTGTCATAAATGAAAAGGATGGAAATACAAGATAAATTGTGAATATATGATTATACTGATTTCCATAATTTTATTAAACAGTAGGGAAAGCATCACTGAATTTATCAAATTTATTCCTAAAAAATACACCTGGAGAGATGAGGAGAAATATGAGTCTTTTACTAGCTGTTACCTAAAAATACTTTGATTACCAGTAAATAAAAACAAAATTTCTGAGAAATCAGATTCAGCTTGAAGCATTTCATTCAAACAGAGGAAAAAAAAGAAAGAATATTTCTTGGAAAATATTTATTTTAAAAAAATGACAAAAATCCATCAAAATAACCTGTGTAAAGTGATTTAAAACTCCATCAGTTTATTGTGATGTGTGATCAGTTATTTACATCTTTAAAAATGTGAGTTTATTGTTTTATTGTATAAATTAATCCATAATTAGATTCTGTTTAAAGAATTACAATTCACAGAGAAAAGAAATATATCAGAATATTTATTTTTTAAAAATCTTTAAAAAATGAGAGAAATTTACATTCTGTCAAATCAAAGTAGTAAAATCATTTAAAATCCATCCATTTTTTGTGATATTGTGATAAAAGACAACCAACTAATGTGATTAACATCTTTAAAAAAGTGAGTTCATTATTATATTTTATAAATCGTCCCGTTATTAGATCCCGTTTGAAGCATATCAATTAGAGAGAAAAAAAACACTAGAATTTTTCTAGAAAAATATTTTTCCAAAAATGATCATCCTATCAAATCAAGGTAGTAAAACTATTTAAAATCCACCCATTCATTGTGATATTATGATAACTAATGTTTAAATGTTTAAAAAATGTGATTTTATTATTGTATCCTATAAATGAACCCATAAATGATGGGAGATGAAAATGTGCTGTATTACAGGAATTACAGTCGACAGCTCTGGAGATTTGGCTCTTTGCTCATTTCCTGGATCTGCATGATAATATCTGCCCTCAGGCCTGATGGACATGACCGGCCGGTCTGACTTTGTATACACACACACACATACTGTATATATATATATATATATATAAAACTACAACAGTATGTTCTGTTCCCAGACTTTCACTGAGATCAACACTTGAACACAGAGTTAAGGAAAACACACACACACACACACAGTATCTCCATGTCCTTCCTGTATGCGCTGGTCACATCCTGCCGGATCCTCCGATGATTTTCTCCTCATCTGTCCTCTTCCCTGAACCCAAACCTCACACTTTCCCTCACACTGGTTTCCGCTCTCTCTTCCCGTCAGTCTGTTTGGACCACGGCTCGTTTTCTCTCAAAGCATCAAACTTCTGGACCAGTCTGGACCAGTTAGCAGCTTATTCTGGTCATTTACACAGAAAGAGACCAGCTGACTGATTATATTATATTATATTATTTTATAAAATATTATTTATATATTAAAGCTATCTCTTATTTTAATTCACCCCTTCAACAATTGAAAACCTTGATATATGAGGTAGTCTAATTTTAGTGTGATTTGTAGACCTGGAAAAGTCATGTAAATTAATAAAATTGCAAAGCGCTATGGATATTTTTAAATATTTTTCTATTTATCCTAAGCTCTAAAAAAAATTATTGAGTAGAAATTGAGAGTATAAAAATATTTTTTAAACATATTTTTTTATTTAATATTTTTATATATATTTTAGAGTTTTTATACTCTCAATTTTTACCCCATATATATATATATATATATATATATATATATATATACTGAAATCCCTCAACAACTGAAAACCTGGATATATGAGGTCACCTAATTTTAAGTAATTTATAAAGCTGGAAAGGTCATGTAAATAAAAAAAAATCATAAAGCGCAATGGGCATTTTTATACATTTTGAGAGTAAAAAAAATTTAATAAAAAGTAACAGGGTCTTCAAATATTGTTGTATTTTCACATTTTTTCTTTAAATATTTTATTTATATATTAAAAAAAAAAACATTTTATATATATTGTTTATACATTAATACATTTTTCTAGTTATTTCAATCCCCAAAAAAATCAGGTAAAAAATTTAGAGTAAAAAATATATTTTTTAGAATCCTTATAAATCACTAATGACTGGAATATTGTTGTGAACAATGGTGGGCCTTCAGAAGGTTTAGAACAACTGCTGTTTTATCCTAATATAGACACAGATACATGTCATTTTGCCATTGCAACAGATACACACTTCGGCTTCACTGCACTAGTGTGAATCTTGTGAGGCTGCTAGTTAGCAGAGAGTTACTGCAGAGCTTGCAGTTCAGCTGCAACACAAAAAGACTTAAAAGACTGTAGCTGTAAGCCATAACAGCAGAACACACACACACACACACACACACACACACACACACACACACACACACACAGAGATGCATCGTGACCGTCTGTGCCAAAGGAAGCTGGTACAACAAAGTGTCCGTTGCCCCTGTGAACGCCCAGCATGTGAGCGTCAGCGCCTGTTATGCCCACTTCACTAAACACACACACACACACACACACTGTATGACGTACTACAGTAAACTCTGAGGTACAGTAGATGCTTTGCAGTGTTTCAGATAAGACCACTGTATTTCCTGCAAGAGAAAACCAAAACGCATTATCTCACACGCTCATGCACATATTCGGTGGAAAACCCCGTCATAAACCAGAGCACTTCAACACCTCCAGTTTTCTCACACGCTATCTGATGGGCGGAGCCTCCAATCAAACTATCTGGGGGCGGAGCTTGTCATTTAGCTGCCTTCAAAACATGTCAGAAGGATTTTTATTTAAGATGAGCACCTTAATTGGAAGCATACTTTACTTTACTTTACTATCCACATTGTAGAAAATTGTCTCTGGCTTCACAGTACATCACACACACACACACACACACACACACACACACACACATATATCAAATACATCAGTACTTTAAAATTTTGACAGCACTGGGCACGACAGATAATTGGTAAACTTTCCTTGTCGCTTGTGGCATGCCTACAGCATGTCAAAGAATAATGTGAAACGGGTAAAATAGTTCGCTAAAACTAAAACCATTAAAAAAAGTTACTTCATATAAAAAAACAAACCTATTTTATTTTAACTAGTTGCAATGGAATCATTTCTCATTTTCATTTAGTTTGACTTTTAGTACAAAAATGAGTAAAACTGAAATAAACATGAATAAAAACTATATAGACATTAAAAACAAACAAAAAAAAAAACTGTTAAAAATGACAAAATTACTAAAACAAAAACAAAAACAGAATAAACAAAAACAAACTATTTCAAACTATTTTAAAAACTATAATAATTTCTCGATGATGGTATTGGGTGATATTAATCATTGAGAATTTGCATTTTCACTTGCATTTTCTTTAAAAAAAAAAAATAATAATAATAATAATATATTTAATTGTTTAATTGTATCATTATTAATATAAGTACAGATATATAATAAAATGCATATAATAAATGTAATAAAATATAATAAAAATATAATAAAATTTAGTTTTTATTAATATTTTGAATTACATTTCATTTTAATTTTAGTAAGTTTTGTTTTTGTTGTTTTTATTGATTTGTTCGTAATAAAATATAATAAAAATATCATACACTCAGTGTTTATTAATATTTAGAATTACTTTTTCTTTATATTTTCCGTTTTCTTTTTGATTTTTAATAAAAGTTTTGTGTTTTTGCCATTTTTATTCTTTTTTTTAATATGTCTGTCATTTTTACTCATTTTTATTTCAGTTAACATTTATTTTAAGCAACAAAAGACTTTCTAGATTTTATCTAACAATAATAATCTTGTTTAAAACTTTGTGTCAGAAAGTAAAATCCAGTAAGCGTAGAACTAAAGGACGTGGCATGTTCTGCCTGATTAAAATTCACCTTGAGACTGCAGTTCCTTCTAAGAGCACCTTTGGCTGTCATTCCTAATGAGCAAAGTGGAAACTGTGGCCGTACGCTACTCCATTCTGGATCGGCCTCATGGGGAGCTGCTGCCAAAAAGCATCTGGCTGATATTATTCATCTCACCAGTCAAGACAAGACAAGTGCTGACCAGACAGAGAGAGAGAGAGAGAGAGAGAGAGGCGGTGTCTTGGCTCTCCTACATCACCTTTACAGGTTAATTGTTTTAAAATGCTTCAGTGTGCAAACTTTAAGCGTGATATTAATACAGAAAAGGTTGCAGTAATGAACTGCCCTGCAAGTTCAACAACTCATCTGTCAGACGGCCGGTAAATACACACATGACAGCTAAAGCTGCTGTGTGTGATGTTTAAATAGTTTCTGGTGTGTTCAAACTCAACCAATGATGTGAGTTTGGGGGCGGGACTATCTGTGTGCCTGACGAATAGAAGATGAGGGGAGGAGCACAAGGAAACCTGTTTGGAAAACAATCATCATTTTTTACAATAAGGTGTGTTTCATTAACGGTGCAGAAATTAACTAGCAGCTCCAACTTAAACTAGTATTCAAAAGTTTAGGGTTTCGGTGTTTTTGAAATAAGTCTCTTCTGCTCATCAAGGCAGGATTTATTTAATCAGAAATGCTGTAAAAATGTGAAATATTATTAGAATGTAAAATAGCTGTTTTCTATGTGAATATATGTTAAAATGTAATTTATTTCTGTGATCAAATCTGAATTTTCAGCATCATTACTGCAGTCTTCAGTGTCACATGACCTTCAGAAATCATTCTAATATGCTGATTTGCTGCTCTAGAAACATTTCTGATTATTATCAATGTTGAAAACAGTTGTGCTGCCCAATATTTATGTGGAAACCATGATGCATTTTATTTTTCAGGATTTTTTTGATAAATAGAAAGCGGAAAAGAACAGAACTTTTGTGACATTATAAATGTCTTTACTGTCACTTTTCATCAATTTAATGCATCCTTGATGAACAAAAGTACTCATTTTTATAAAAAGACCCCAAACTTTTGAACTCTTGTTTTGTTTTCTGGGAAACTGCGCTTTAAAAGTTACCTGTTCACACAGTCACACTCGTAAGTTTCATTCTCAGTAAGAATCTGCAGGTATGAGACTCTATGCACGTAAATGTCCTACAAAAAATCACTTAGACAACACAAGCCTGTATTCAAAGAAGACACTCACACATTCGTGACCACACACCACATACATCAGCGTTCACACATCAGTTTCTCACGGTCAAAGCAGATCTGTGAAAATCTTAACATGTCACCTATCTGTCTCTGAGGTAAACCGAAACATCACAACCGATCACACTCACACAAAACACAATCGATCATGACCTGAACCCTCACCTCTAGAAAAACATCCCATCTTCTTTCCGGCAGATGAACTATTTGACAGCAGCATGAAGGGCAAAAAGTAGCCAGACGCATAAAACAAACTTTAAGACCAAGCAGAAACCCCTGCCAACCGGCTGCTTTGGCACTGGACTGAAATAAAGCTCTATGCTCTTGGCCAGAGCTCACAGCCAATCAGATATCACATAGCCAAATTAATATTCATAACCCAAGAGTGGCTGGCCAACCAGGGACCACAGGCTATTATGACTGAATTAGAGTCACAAAAAATGAGTCACACTAATTTTCAATATGTTTGCCATGGCATATTATTTTATTGCATTTGTTATGAAATATAAGTGAATTACTGAATTTATCTCTGCCACCGACAATCATAAATGTCATGACATCACGGTTTGTCAGGTCAGTTTATAACGATTTTCAGCAATTTGAGTGACAGCGATTGTCCTGATGAAAATAATGATGCAAATTAGCAGCTATGTGACGCCTACCGCAGTTACGAACTCATTATCCAGCAAAATATTTATTTTTAGCAGCAAGAAAAAAAAAAAAAATCTTTTGAATTTTTATTTTTCAATCCTATTTGTAATCTGATTTTCTTTTCTTTTTTTTGAAAAAAGTGTTTTTTAAGAACTGGGAATTATAAAGGTTCTTCTTTTTTAAGAATTATAAAGGTCAACATGTTTTCTTAAAATATACCGAATAAGAAATAAGTTGCCAATCCAAAATCCTTAAAAATGCTAAAATTACTATTAAAAATAATAATTTTAAATTTTAAAATAATAATAAGGATGTAGTATGACATACACTGGCTTAAAGTTAAAAGAAAATAAATAATAAATAAATAAACAAATAAATGATTCAATTAAAATGAATGGATAAAAATAATAAATAAATACAAATAAATAATCTTAATAAGAAAAATAACTTGGTTTATAATTAATGATATTAAAATAACGATGAAAATGTAAATCAGACAGATACTGATTTAAAGTAAAAAGAAAAATATTTAAATAAAAATAAATAATGAATAAATAAATAAATAAAATTAATTAATAAATCCACTATATAATAATAATAGAAATAATAATAATAATAATAATAATCTGATTTTCTACAGTTATTACCAGTTATGCTGCCCATCGTTAATATAACGTTGTACAGTATGCAACTACTATTTTTTATATTGATTGGCTGATATTTAACATTAATATTAATAGTGATTTAATATTGACTGGCGGATCCTACACGCCCTTCAATACCGCATATCTCTGGCCTGCTGTAAAGTACACACTCCACACCAGTCAACTGAACAAAACAAATGATTGCAGTGTCACTTTTCAAGTCTGTGTGAGACGTGTAAGAGAAGACGTCTACAGCGCTGCAGAAAACCACAGACTCTCTCCTGAGACAAACAGATCAATTCAGTCTGGCCAGAGATCAAACCCCATTCAAACACACACAATCACATCCCATACTGCCATTCATCACACACACACACACACACACACACACACACACACACTCACAGAGCAGTCATTCCTTATCAAGAGATGTGATGAATCCTCTAACAGTGAGTAGTAAAGTTGAGTGTGTTCATCATGCGGATCCAGACGCGAATGAATCCTCAAATCAAGAGCTGTGCTGCTACTTTACTATTTCCAGATGCTGGACCAGAAAACCGCTGAAAAAAAACCAAGTGACCACAGAGTAGCATGCAAAAACAACATGAAAAATTTGCAACTATAGCAACGCCCTGGCAACCACACACAGCACCATAGCAACTGCATAGCAACACCCTAACAACAATCTACAGCACCATAGCAACACCTTGGTAAAACAATAAGAACACCCTTGCTACTGCATAGTAACATGCTAAAAATAAATGCTAAAAAATGAGAAATCCCTAGCAACTACATAAAAACGTGCTAAAAAAACATCTTAGAAACCGCATTTCAATGCCCTGGCAACCATCCACAGCACCATAGCAACTGAATAGCAACACCCTGGCAACCACTAAGGACACACTTGCTACTTAATAGCATCATGCTAAAATAAATTTTAGAAAACCCAAACACCTTAGAAACAACACAGCAACACCCTGGAAACAATTCACAGCACCATAGCAACTGCATAGCAACACTCTGGTAACCAATCTAAACCCCTTAGTGACTACATAACAAAATGCAAAAAATAAATAAATAAATAATGATTTAGAAAACCCTAGCAACTGCATAAACACATAGTTAAAAACAAATTAGAAACAACACAGCAACACCCTGGCAACAATCCACAGCATTACAGCAACTGCATAGCAACACCCCAACAACCAGTCAGAATACACTAAATACTGTTCAACATAGTAACATGCTAAAAAAAAATTAAAACCATAGCAACAGCATTAAAAATGACAAAAATGTCCAAATAGCAACACCCTGGCAACCATACGCACCACCATAGCAACACCCTGGTAATCAATAAGAATACCCTTGCTACTGCATAGTAATATGCTAAAAATACATGCTAAGAAAATCACAAATCCCTAGCAACTGCATAAAAACATGAGTAAAAAATGTAGAAAACCCTGGCAACTACATAAAACTTGCTTAAAAACACCTTAGAAACAACATAGGAACACCCTGGAAACAATCCACAGCACCATAGCAACTGCATAGTGACACTCTGCTAACCAATCAATTCCACTTAGAGACTACATAACAAAATGCTAAAAAAAAAAAAAAATTAGAAAGTCCTAGCAACTGCATAAATACATGGTTAAAAACACCTTAGAAACAACATAGCAACACCCTGGAAACAATTCACAACACCATAGGAACTGCATAGTGACACTCTGGTAACCAATCAATTCCACTTAGAGACTACATAACAAAATGCAAAAAAAAAAAAAAAAAGAGAAATCCCTAGCAACTGCATAAATAAATGGTTAAAACACCTTAGAAACAACATAGCAACACCCTGGCAACAATCCACAGCACTACAGCAACTGCATAGCAACACCCAGACAACCAGTCAGAATACACTATATACTGTTCTACACAGTAACATGTCTAAATAATGTTGAAAACCACAGCAACAGCATTAAAATGACAAAAACTTCCTTAGCAACCACATAGCAACACCCTGGCAACCAGTCACAACACCCTAATGTCTCAGTAGAAACGAGCAGCACTCACATCAAACTCTTTTCCACATGTACTGCATCCCACATGAAATAAGGCTGAGGAAATGAGGAATTCTGGTCTTTTCTGGTCTAATTTTCTCTGCAGGGCTGAGTGATGTCAGTATGACCTTAGCGACCAGCTGCTGTTTACTAGACTCCATCCCATACTGCATACTTACTGCACATGAGGAAACCTCAAATAAAATCACTCATATCCAAACAGTAAGGGAGGGACACCAGCACTACACACACACACACACACACACACACACACACACACACACACACACTCACTCACTGACAGATAAATCTCAGAACTCTACAGTCTATTAAGAGAGCTCCATCTGGAAGAACCAGGACATCTAAAATAAGCATGCATACATACATATAATCCAGAATATTACACAAGCACTCCAAACTTTTACACACAAACACATGTGGGCCTATAAAGGCTATACACAGTACACTCTCAGAAAAAAAGGTACAAAAGCTGTCACTGGAGCAGTATCTTTTCAAAAAGTACTATTATGTACCATTTTAGGTACTAAAATATGTATGCTTTCTGTACAAATATGCACCTTTAAGGTCTTTATATGCACTCTTTAGGGCTAAACAAGGTCCAAAGGGGTATCTTTTGAAAGGGTCTGGTTCCAGTGACAACTTTTGTACCTTTTTTCTGAGAGTATAGCTACAATTAGTCTAAGAGAACTGATTATACTCATAACTAGAGCTGCAACTAACAATTATTTTGATAATCAATTAGTTGGCCGGTTATTTTTTCGATGAATCGGATAAAGAGCCTTTCTTTTTACTGAAAAAACACAGAAATTCCACGTTGCCCAATGCTGTCCTTCAAACAGACTTGCCAACTGAATGCTATAAACATACTGTATGGTGAATATATCTATATCTTTGCTATACATTATGTGCAAAAAGAGTTATAAAGCACAGTTTACGGACAAAGGAGAGTTTAAAATGGAGATAATAATGAAGATGATAAAGAAAAACAAACTCAGTGTTAACAGATGAGAGGAATGTTCTGTATGAACACACACATTCAAAAATGCTTGAATTACATGTTGACTTTTAAACCTAAATTTAACATCCAATAACATATTTCAGCAAAATGAATATTTTTGCGCTGCATATTAATTTCCCCCCTCTCTACTGCACTCAGTCTGTTTGAAGCGCCACCGTTCGTTCAGTAAATTCTGAAGTTTAACGCAGACTTTCAGGATGGGCCTTCATGCAAAATAGAAACACATGCATGAATATGTAACATTTACAGATAAGGATATAACCATAAAATGAAAGTTTTGCGCTGAGGAATCATATCACGCATTAATCACACACATCTGTCAAAGCGCTTGACAGGATGAGCCATGTTAAACATCATGCTAATGAATTAGTTTGAAGTTTAAAATAAAGCATTGGCATGTTTTGGGCAGCTTGGATCATGCATTTTCATTATCGATTATTATAGATTAGTTGTTGCAGCCCTACTCATAACTCAATTTTGAAAAAAAAAGTAATTACTGCTGATTTTCGATAAGCATCTCTATATAAGGTAAAATTCCAAGTACAAACAAACCTATTCTACACACACCCCTAAACAGTCTGAATGATATGTTTTTTTACAGTTTTATAAAAGTGTTTTCTGTGAAGGATAATATCTCCTTTCAGAGTGGAGTTTTGTAACCTTGCAGATCTTTTTATGCTCAAACAGCAACATTACACACTAACTACAGTTGAAAAGAGAAGAAGCATAATAGGACCCTTATTCAAATGCACTTAAATGAAGACTTAAAATAGCATTGTATTGCTTATAGATGACTTCCGACTAACCACCATTAAGGAAAACCTTCTGCATGGTTAGAATTTTAAAAACTCCCAAAGGGAGGTTCTGTCAGATTTAGCTCATGTCAAGGGAAAATTTATTTGCCGCAAGTATAACTACAGTGAGTAAACCCACACTCACACACACACACACACACACACACACACAGAGAGTCATCTGGAAGTTGGTGGAGCCGTAAAACCACAGAGTCAGGGGTCATCATGAGAGACGTTGATTTCTCATTTTAGGTTTAGCCTGGTTTTACGGATTACCCAGAAGGCCTAAAAATCCAGAGTCTGAAAGAGTTTCTCTTTTAAATTCACAGAGGAACTACTTCCATTTAAACAACCTTCCTGCTGAAAAGTGCAGTTTTGAACAGTTTTGAATTTACATCCTGGTCCAAGCTGGTTTGTTCTACTTAGTTCTAGCACTACGTTTTCCAACAAGATGTAATGAAACTGTCTGATCAAGTCTTGCTGGTTAAATGAACTGATAAAATGTACACCTCAATGTAATGGATAAAAGTGTCTGCCAAAGGCTTAAATGCAAATGAAATTGTTTAATAATATATTCCATTAAAATTCAAGATCTTAAACTAGTTTAAAAGCCTATGCTGCAAAAATAAAAATAAAAAAATAAAAAAAATTACCCAGTATTTTTGTCTTGTTTAAAGTACAAGACAAAAAAACTTTTTTAAAAAAATGGCAAAAACTACAAAATTACTAAATGAACATGAGAGCAGAAAATATATAAAGTCTAATTAAAAATATTAACAAAAACTACAATAGTATCTGAACATTTTTAAATCAAGAAACATTTATTTGAGGAGATCTGTCAATGGGGTCAGAAAAAATAAACTTAATTCAAAGGGAAAACGGGTTTTGTTTTTCTTACCCCACTGTCAGATATTTGTTTCTGTTTTAAGTCACTTAATTTTAATCTTTTTTTAGAAAAAAAGACTAATCATATGCGATTTTGCTTCTTAATTCCCAAGTATCTTGATTTAAGAATGTTTAGATAATGTATTGAAAAATAAGACTAAAATACTCTTTTGCTGTGTAATATTGTGGTTTCAAAGCAACCAGCATCCAGATCACATGGCAGTGACATCAAAGCTAATGTTTGCCATCTTTACAGTACTTTCTCTTTGATCTAGTTTGATACAGGAATGTTTACTCAACCCATGAAAGTCTGAGGTTGGGACTATATGTTTGTCTGACCAAGCTCTTCAGGCAATCTGAAGGAAAACATGAATTTTGCAACACTTTTTAGAGAAGTTATTGCCATAGAAATGGAAATTTTCAAGTTCAGTTGTGTCAATTTGTCAATTTTCAGTTGTGCTGTAATGAACAAAAACATGCACCAAAATAACACACAGCTCGGTTTTCCACGGAGCATCCCATGTGTCCTAATTTAACCCTGAACCGTTCTACTTTAGGTCATTTGTTCTCTCATGAGGGAAAACAGTGGCCTGCGGCAATGGCATCATGCGAACAGAGAGCCCTGGGGATGCACCGATCTATGTGTGTGTGTGTGTGTGTGTGTGTGTGCGTCTGTGCAGAGAGAGTCTTCAGAGAGTATCTGCTCTTGGTAGGAACTGCACAGATTTTCCAAACAGTCCAAAAACCCTCAAGCTGTCTTTGTTCATCTAGTTGACTTCAAATGCAACATACCGCAAACACACACATGCATTCATGCACTATCACACGAGTGCGTCTCTCAAACGATCCGTTCAGTCTCTCCTCTGATGCACTTTTGCTGAACGTTTAACCTTGAAAGGTGTGCTTTTGATGTGTGGGAACTGTAGTAAGTGGTTATATAGCAGTCTACACATTTACTGTCCTCTTGGGAAGTTCATATTTACAAGTTGGGATGTCGTAATTATGACATCAGATGTGAGTCACTTTAATCAGAACAAGATGGCAATGTAACATTTCTACAAAAAATTCAGAAAAAAGATTTTTTTGTAGACTACTTCTACAAAATGATTCATAAAGAATGCACACACTAACTTTTTGCTTTTTTATGCATTTATTCTATATCTGAAGATGTTGTAAATTTAATCATTATATATAATCTATATAAAGCTAGCTAAGTTGCATGTATAAAATACATGCACAATTATTACAATAAAATATGCATGATGATTCAATTTTAACAATGACCGATAAACCTTCAAAGACACACCTGCTGTGAGCTCTGAGGTTTATCGATTCTCCATGCTTTTGTTCAACTCATCTGTTCACATTAATTCGACTTTTTTAAATAATCATGTTAAATAGCAAAAATTTGTGGTGAAAAAAAAACACATTACCCATGATGCTGTGCAGAAAATCCCACCAATCAGACAGTTGCATTAAGCAAAGAACAAGAGATCTTTAGCTCCGCCCACTCCCATGAAACGCTGTGAATGACGTAATCAAGACAATCTCCCTGTCCTCTGAAAATAATTACATATTTGTATAGCTATGCATATTTTGTAGAAAAACTTAATATATATATTTATATATATATAAATGCAACCAAAAAACTTTAAAATAATAGTTTTATTTTTCTCCGTCATATTAAATTCAATTATATCATTCGCAGTTCTTTCCCTCATTTAAGCTAAGTACATAGTCTTGCATCTTTGCCTTTTTTGTCTGCTTTTCAAATACTTTTTTGCTTCATATCAAAGTTTATAATGTCGTGACTCTCCTCGTAGCTGGTTGGCTTGGTTCATAGAGTATAATGCTTTTAAGAAGACTTTTTTAAAATCCCCATAGGAAAAATAATTTCTGAAAAAGTGGGCGGGTACTAATGCAGTCTATTGGCAATGGGTTCTTTATTTAGAAGGCGGGGCTTGTTCTGTGTTGCAATTTCTCCCATTCATAGTAAAAGAAGCACACTGTCTTAGTATATCTTAAGACTTTGCTTGAATGCACCTGACATGATAATTAAGAACTTCCCAGGAAGACTTGAATGCACTGAATTTGTGGAGGTTTTCATGTGCATTCAACTCATAAGTTCGCAACATGACTTGAATGCACCGTATCACGGTCATTTCAAATCCACTTTACATAAGTAAACAACATGTCTCTGTGACTCACCTGTGTCTTGTCTGAACTGATGCATGGACTGCAGGTCTATGACGTAGGGTGCGAGCTGCGGCTCCACCTGCCCCAGTATGACGGTCCCTCGTGCGTCTCCCTTCAGGACGTTTTCGATGTGATGACAAACGGCGGCGCTGTAAGGCCTCCAGCGGCCGTGTTCATTCATCCATTCCCAAACTACCACCCTAGCCATGCTCTGAGACGAGTATCCGCCTCCCAGCGACACCAGAACCCCAGAGCCGGGTCGAGCCATTTGATTCAACTCCACACCAACAGCAAACAGAATGGATTTCGTCCCAATATATGCAGGGAAAAACGTTCCAAGAGAATGTTCCTATTGAAAACACATTGTGAAGATTCAAAACTCTTGATTTTGCTTAAGAACGAACGCACAAACTGCAGAAGTCAATGCACGTCCTGCAGCAAAACGAATTAGACACTGCTCTGTTCACATGAGGGATTCGCCGCTGTAATTGAGTTTGCCCACATAAACTAGATTAGTCTATAGTATTCCAGCTCTGGAAGTAATCATGCTCTCCGAAGTAACTCCTCCTCAGAAGAATAATCCAAAATAGATGCTCTGAGACAGAGTCCAGTCACTGCTAGTGATAATCCTGCAGTCCTGAAGTCCAGTTTTCTGGTCTAGATCCAGTTGGAGGAGAACACGCTGCTCTTGGAAAGGACTGGCAGTTTTTGCATCCACATGGTCTGCAATACCATTGCGTATGTAATGAAACAGACAGAAAAAGAGAGTGAAAATCAGCCCAAAAATATATAATCATACTTCAATTATTTGGAGGTCTTACTATATATTTGTAGAATTGTCATTAAAGATAATTAATTTATCATTGGCTGCTGTGCTGTTTCATCAGTGGTGTCATACCTACAGTAGATAAATCTAATGCATATCTAAATAAATCTTCTTGTTTTTTGCCATTTTTATGTTGCAGTAGCATCACTTGCATTAAAATCTGTGATTGCTTTCATGCAAAATAAATGAATAGCTTTATGTTTAATTAAATCTAATTTATAATATTTAAAAAATTTTTAAAAATGTATTATTTTTTAAATTGGAAAATTATGCATTATGAAACATTTGCATGCATGTCAAGAATTTTTAAATAATTTTAAATACATTTACATATTAATTATAAGATCATATATTATTTCAAGTAGCCTAGCAGTTTTTTTAAACATAATAGTTTTTAGAGGAATTGTTTTCATCGCAGTTTGACTTTTGCCATCAGTAGGTAATATTGTGAACTGCATCTACTGATGCCACAAGCAAAACCTGTAGCAAATCATGTCAGACATATACATGTGAACATGATATACTGAAAACACACATATGCATACAGAAAAAGAGAGAGAGAGAGATCCCTCTCCTCCTGGTACCCATGAGCCCTTTAACAAACCCTAAGGAAAGATCTTGAATCAGTGATCAATAACTGCAGACCTCTGATGATTTACATGACAAACTCATCATAAATCCGTGTTCTTCTCAGCGCAACCCAATCCCGAAAGAATCGCATGTGGCCTCAAATCTGGTCTATTATAAGCCAGTTCTAGCCAAACATCTGTCTGAGGTCCGTTTAAACGAGCATGCGAGTGGAAGAGCCGGTTCTGCTCATAAATCCGCTCTCGATTCATCTTCATTTACGAACAAATGATCTCGTTCTCCTCCATATGGGCTCCAGCTCCGCGTCTCCTCCGGATTTGATCGGATCCGTTCATCAGAATCTCATCAGTGCATCACACCGAATCAAACGGGACGGTTTTCTCCACTAAAGCGAGAATTCATTACTAGATTATAAAATAAGGGAATATGCGCGCTTACGGATCTCTAGGAATAAACGGGACGCACATGAGCCATGATGTATTCATTTATCCAGGCTCATTCTGAATACGACATCTCACATGGAAACGAATTCGTGTTATTTCGCATCAGGTAGAGCGTGTTTCACCTCCGCACAGACGCAGAAATGAGGAAAAAATGAATCAGTCACCTGTGATGTGAAGCGTCTCCGCCGAACCGAGACGATGAAGCGGAGATCTGGTCCAGAATAACGAAAGACTGAATAAGCGAAGTGTTTGTAGATCACATTCCCGACGCTAAACGAGCAGAAGAGAGTCGGAATTCACCGTGTTCTGCTGTCTATGAGCTCTATTGGCTGTTGCTCATGTTGTGCGCATCCTCCGCCGCCTGACTGTTGCTTGTGTGTGTGAGTGTGTGTGTGTGCCTCTATTTACCTCAGCCTGGAAAGAAGCAGCAGTTTCAGCATGAGAAAATCAGATTTTCCTTCCAGATCACCTCGTGTGTGACTTCCATCACTCAGAAATCCCATAAAGAGAAGCGCACCATGCTTATATAGAAATATATGTATAATAATGTGTAATAAATTACAAAACATCACATCATTATAAAACATTATTAAAACAAAAGCAATAATGATAAATCATTTTAGAAATATTACAATAAGGTTTCATTTAACATTAGTTAACTATATTAGTAAACATGAATTAACAATGAATATTGCACTAAATGTTAATTTCAACATTTATGAATGCATTTTTGAAAATAAAAATTAACTAAAATTATTAAATGCTCTAAACATCATTTGGTAACAAACGAGACCTTATTTTAGTGTTATTTTAATAACAATTATTATATTTTTAATAGTGCTGTCAAGTGATTAATCGTGATTAATCACATCCAAAATAAACGTTTTTGTTTAAATCATATATTTATGTGTACTGTTTATTTATTATGTATATATATACAGTACAGGTCAAAAGTTTGGAAACATTACTATTTGTAATGTTTTTGAAAGAAGTCTCTTCTGCTCATCAAGCCTGCATTTAAAATACAAATAGTAATCTTAAAATGTTATTATTAAATATAACATACGGTTTCTGTTTTAATATACTTAAAAATACAATTTATTTCCTGTGATTCAAAGCTGAACTTCATCAGCCATTACTCCAGTCTAGTTACGATCCTTCAGAAATCATTCTAATATGCTGATTTATTATTAGAATTATCAATGTTGAAATAGTTGTGCTGGTTAAATATTTTTTTTTGAAACTGCGATACATTTTTCAGGATTCTTTGATGAATAAAAAGTTAAAAAGAACAGCATTCATTCAAAATATAAATCTTTTCTAACAATATAAATCTTTGCTATCACTTCTTATCAATTTAACACATACTTGCTGAATAAAAGGTTTAATTTCTTTCAAAAAGGAAAGAATAAAAATTTACTGACCCCAAACTTTTGAACAGTAGTGTATATTGTTAGAAAAGATTTCTATTATAAATAAATGCTCTTCTTTTTTTAACTTTTTATTCATAAAAAGAATCCTGAAAAAAATATCACAGGTTCTAAAAAAATATTAAGCAGCTCAACAGTTTCCAGCACTGATAATAAATCAGCATATTAGAATGATTTCTGAAGGATCATGTGACACTTTAGACAGGAGTAATGGCTGATGGAAATTCAGTTTTTCATCACAGAAATAAATTATACTTTAAAGTATATTAAAATAGAAACCATTATTTTATATTGTAATAACATTTTGCATTTTTTTTTCTGTATTTTTGATCAAATAAATGCAGGCTTGATGAGCAGAAGAGACTTCTTTCAAAAACATTACAAATAGTAATGTTTCCAAACTTTTGACCTGTACTGTATATATATAAATACACACACATACAGTATATATTTTGAAAATATTTACATATATATAATTTATATTTATATTATTATATTTTATGTTATATATATATAAATATTTAATATATAAACATAACATTTTTCTTAAATATATACATGCATGTGTTTGTATTTATATATACATAATAAATATACACTGTACACACTCATATATTATTTAAAAAATATATATTTTGGATGCGAATAATCTCAATTAATTGTTTGACAGCACTCATTTTTAAGCAATATGTCACTAGCAAGAGAGCATAACCGATGTATTCAGAACAACATCATGCTTGTTAGTGTGATATTGCATTATATTAGAAGTTGTTAACGGTCAATGGTTAAGAAGATAGCTTACTTTTCTGTCAAAAATGGCTGGTTAGTTTCAGTATTTCTTCTACACCAATGAAAATGCCGAAGCATCAAGCTTTGTGTGTCTGAAAGCCGGTCTGGAACAGTGCATGTGACTGGTTTTCCATTTTCCACTCCCTGGTAAGAGAAACACTGACGTTTCTCGCTCCGCTTGAGTTCAGCATCGCTCACACACTGATCTGAATCACTGTAAGCACAGATGAGTGAACTGATACCAACAGAGGAACATCCCAGTGCTGTTATACTGTACCCTCCTCCTCCAAGGACCTTCAAGGTTTCTTTGAAGACATTATGCGGCAGGATCCCAACAGAGTGATATATAGATATATATATATATATATATATACACATTTGTATGGATGTCAATGGTGAAGATGCATCATGCTAATTGTCAACATGTTCGCCATTAGATATTCACATTACTGGAGTCTGCTATCAAAAAAAGTTTTAAAATGTATATATTTTATATATAAATTTGTGTTATTTTTTGATGAAGATCAATCAATCAATCCAGAGATTAATAAAAAAAAAAAAGATATTTTTTTCTTGATGTGTAAAGAGCAGCTACAACATATAAAATGTAACATTACTGCAATTTCAAGCATTATTGAACCAGGACTTCACTGAAGAAGCTCACTGATCACCCTAACAACTGGACTTGTTATCTAGTCAGTCAAAATTATTTGTATAGCACTTTTACAATACTTCAAAGCAGCTGTACAGAAAGTCATACTGTAATGTCTAATTCCTTTGTGCTTCAACATAAAGCAAGTTTTATGGCTAGATGATATGATAATACTGTATATTACAATGATATGAGTGATCCTCCATTCAGATATGACTCACACACACATCAGAGCATTGCGTGAACTTTATAGTTGTTAAACTGAATCAGTTCACTGACTTCACCATCAAAGATCATAATTTCCGCTCTGAATTATTTTAAATGGACACTGACATTAAAAATCTAACTGTGTGCAGCAGCTTTAAATTATTAACTGAACATTCAGAGATCAAATTAAATGTGCTTCTTTTTAAAATAAATACATGTTGAATTGAATAAATGTTAAATAAAAGGTGAATTATATGAAATGCTATCAGATATGCATCACTTACTGTATGTGCTAGGCAACACTAAAATACAATATAATTACAGCCATCACCAATGGTTTTGATTTGACTGGTTTCATCCACTAGCTGAAGGTGTGTGTGTGTGTGTGTGTGTGTGTGTGTCTGTGTGTGTTTTTGTGTGTGTGTTTGTGTGTGTGTGTGTGTGTGTGTGTGTGTGTGTGTGTGTGTGTGTGTGTGTCTGTGTGTGTTTTTGTGTGTGTGTTTGTGAGTGTGTGTGTGTGTGTGTGTGTGTGTGTGTGTGTGTGTGTGTGTGTGTGTGTGTGTGTGTGTGTGTGTGAATACAGTATAAACAGTCACAGCGTCCTCTAGTGTCTGAGGATATTTATTGTACTTCTAAAACACACAGGTGCTTGAATATGCCTGATGACACAGTGCAAAGCAAATAAACAGATCTGTGTCTGTGCGAACGACCTTTGAACTGAATTTAAGTTCAGTTTTAAAGAAGCATTTAATTACACTATTACAGCACTATTAAACACTCATTTCTGACAGATTACTTCCTGATTGTACCATTGAATCACTTTTTGTGAAGCTGCTTTGAAACAATATGCATTGTGAAAAGAGCTATATAAATAAATCAGATTATTAAAGCACATTACTTAAGACTTTCAGCAATATATACTGGTCAGACTCAGACACTTACTTATGTGTTGGTGCTGTTGTCTTCCCAACAAAAAGATGTAGCTTCCGGAGACAAAATGAACATCCACTCACACCAAAGGACAAAAATTCTGATGCATGTTTGTAAGAAACAAATCCATTGTTTTCAACTTCAAAACGGTTGCTTCCGGCTATGTATATACGTGTGTGTGTGTGTGTGTGTGTGTGTGTGTGTGTGTACTGGTTTTTGTGGTTTACGGGGACAAAATTTGTTTAATGACATGGGTATGACAGAGGTATTACAATCTGAAAGTGGTTTATGAGGACACTGCCTATGTCCCCGTAATTCAAAAGGCTTAAAAAACATACTAAATGGTGTTTTTTTGAAAATCTAAAAATGCAGAAAGTTTCCTGTAAGGGGTAGGTTTAGGTGTAGGGTTGGTGTAGGGCAATAGCCCATACAGTTTGTACGGTATAAAAACCATTACGCCTATGGAGAGTCCCCGTAAACCACAAAAAAAAAGCGTGTGTGTGTGTGTGTGTGTGTGTTTAAAAGCTACAAGAGGCTTTATTTAAATTAAAAAAAAAAAAAGAAAAAAAAAAAGCCAAGTATAGGCCTAATTAAACATGAAACTTTTTTTTTTATTATTTCTAGCACTTGTACATGCATGTATACTGCACGTACAAACTGCATGAATACTGTAATGTGATTTATATATAATAGATATAAATATAAAAACTGGAATCTAGAAATATATATTTTTAAAAATAGAATGATACTTTTAAATGTGAAAAAAAATTGCCAGTAGATGTCGGCAAGCCATTGTCTTAATAAGTGAGAAATTTATTCAATCCATTCTTTCAAAACGAATGATTCATTCAGGAAGGAAGAAAATTTGGTTTATGAATGGATCAGTGAATCACTGACTCACCCGATTTGTTCAAAAACACAAGTTCATTCAGTAAGGAAACAGCGCTGTATGTTGCTGCAGAGACGCACATCATGGATTTGTTTGGAACCATTTTCTTTAGCGAAACAGAGCAAAAAAAGACAATATTGTCTCTATAATTTAAATGACTTAATATTTATATCTTGTTTATTGAATTGTTGCCCTGACACAAAGAAAAATCTGCTATAGACCATGCTAATCAAACCATTCATACAAAATATAAGTAACAAATTAACAAACAAGTTTAAAGTGAGATTAAAGATAAACAAATAGAACAAATAATTAGATAAAAATTAAAGATTTTTAAAAAGATTTTTTAAAATATTTTCCTATTTTCATTACAATTACAGAGTAAAATCAATACAAAAAGTGTATAAATAAATTTATGTTACATGCAAAGAGAGATTAAGAACAGACACACCAGATATCAGAAATCAGATTAATTTACATTAAAAAAACATTATGATCCAAATAGGATCATTGATTTACATATTGAAAAATAAAATAATTAGATGAAAAAAAATTATTTTGATTTATTTGTTATTCAATTTATGTATTTGTTATTTTGACTTATTTTTAAAATCAAAAACATCGACATTTATAAACATATTAAAAGTTAGATTAAAGGCAGGTAAATTAAATTAAATCATTTACATACCAAAAGTTTTCCCACTTTACTAAACATGTCCTTTAAATAAACTTTCTGAATAAAACCACTGTCTGAACACCCATGTCATTCTGTCATGATATGCATGTTTAGGTGAACTGATCAGTGTTAGTTCAGATACCTGTGCACAGAACCGAGTCTGTGGACTGAATCGATAGCCATCAGCATCTCAACAGAACTGAGCCTCCGGGATACGATCACCAAACTTACTCAGTAACACCAGCAGATCTCCAGCGACACAGTAATCCCTGAGCAGATCCTGCAGAGCAGAGGAGGAGAATGAGCAGGCAGCACTGTACACCTGACAAACACCAGATCACTGATTCATGAGCACTGGAACAAAACACTACACAACTCAATCATTCTCATCAATCTTTTCAACACATTTCATCTGTTTCACTCTACAATCCGATACAATAACTATTTCTCAAATGTTTATTGCATATACTGATAAATTTAACACTCACTTCAATGGTGACTGGTTTCAGCTTATTTCCTTGAACTGTCACCAACTGAACTGTGGTCATACTATGTAAATTATAGTGAATTAAGCTACAAACTCGATCATAATGCACTTTTTTCCCCATCTAACATGCATTGAGGTGCAGCTCGTCATATTACACCAGTTAACTCACCTGAATATGTTCGTAGATTTGTGTTGAATGTCTTCGATGTGGAAAGCATCTTCAGGATGGAAATATAGGGCTATGGATATTTTATTTGTAAACTTCAGAATTTTTTAAATCAATTTTGTATAAAGAAAAGAGAGGTTTGGAGCCAGTAATTTTTTGTTTGTGTATGAAATTTGGCTAACAGGAAACACAAATTCATTATATAATATTTTCCTGTGCTATCTTCTTTTAAGTGGCCAAACAATCTAAAGAAAACATCTTTAAAACAAAAAGAGAAGTCACTTACAAAATGAAACTGAATGAACATTTTGAGTGTGGGTACATTGCCAAAACAAGTGAATGAAGTCTTCCTCACAAGAGTGACAAAAACAGTAACTTACTTCAATGTCCTACTTTATTGATAAGCAGATGGCCTATCTATGAGGCAAAGAAAGAAAGAAAGAAACAAATGTATTGTCAGGTCAACAAAAATAAATAATATAAATTATAATTAAATAAATGTACACCTTAAGTGGACACATAGCTGCAGTTTTCACTGCTTATAGGCTATTTACAGAACTTTTCATAGTTTCCATTTACTCGTCTCTAGAACAACTTTGAATAAAGAAAAGATTTAGAGCCAGTAATTTTAGTTTATGTGAAATTTAGCTACCAGGAAATACAAAAAAGTAAGTTATATCAAAGTCCCTTTAAGGGTATTCTATAGTGCTTGGTCATATTTTCCTACACTCTAAAAAACGCTGGGTTGTTTACTGTACCCAAATCTGATTTAAAACATATTTGATCTCTTGTTGGGCTACTCTTAAAGTATATTGGTAAGACATTAACTGATGGACTGGAGTGGTGTGGATTATTGTGATGTTTTTATCAGCTGTTTGGACTCTCATTCTGACGGCACCCATTCACTGCAGAGGATCCATTGCTGAAACACTGAAGCAATGCTACATTTCTACAAATCTGATGAAGAAACAAACTCATCTACATCTTGGAAGGCCTGAAGATGAAGACATGTTCATCGTCTCCACGCTGCACAGGTCATGTATTTAAACGCAGTAACTTCATCGAGCCACTAGAGGCCGCCATATCACCGCTTTGACGAAAGACTGAATAAGCAAAAATTACATGATGGTGGATGATAAATTGCTTCAGTTGAAAAGGAGATAAATTGATGACTATTTAATAATGCATTTTTGTTGGTTTTAGTGTCATTTAGGCTATAGGAAACTGTATGGGATCCCTGTGATTAAACGATGTTGAAGTTGCAACATAATGTGGATCATTTAGCATCCATGACATTTCACTCAAATCAAAAACAAGGGAAATAGCAGGTCAGGAGATGATCCTATGAATGATAGCACCACATATACAAGGAACATCACATTAGAAGCAAAATACATCAAGATAAATGCATCTCAAAGCCATTAAGATATATTTATCCTTCAGAAGACCATATTTATCCACCAAGACCAGACTGTGATCTCTAATAGAGATGAGCGATACAGAGAATATCATAGATCTGCTTATAAAACTACAGCTGAAGCCTTGAAATAAAAAGTACACATATCATGTGTAAAAACAACTGCCCAAAGATTGCATTAACTGTCCATCAATTTTCTAAAAAGTTCATCAGAAAATAATTATGAAAAAAAACTGAAAAAGTAGTAGATCTACTACTAAACAGTAATCTTTTTAGCATTCAAGCCATCTGAATTAAAGTGAGCGACCACAGTTCATTTTGTTTTAACATGCATTTTAGAAGCCGTTTAACGTAGGTAGGACATTACAGTTGCTAAACACGTTCATTTATTAAATGAACTAACTATTTTCATGGTTTTAACATGTGGAACAGCAGAATAATGCTGGTGTTTTTAATGCTCTCTGGTTTGTTCAGTTTGACTCCAGGATATAGTTACAGAATCATCTTCATTATCATCTTGCACTTAATTGTTGTTCTCCATTAACATCCTGGTGCCTTTCTTTGCAGCTCCTCTGAGTTTCTGTTTTGGTCTCTTTGTTTGGCTCTTTAATGGTTCCATCATAATGGCGTGAGGATGCGGTTGCTATGAGACGGCTGACAGGACCGAGCTTTATTAGTGCTCTTCTGCAGGTGTAACGTGTGCTGATTGTCAAACTGACACATCTCTCTTTCTCACACACACACACACACACACACACACACACAGAGGTTCAGTCAGCCATAAAACCAGCCATCAGCCATTCTTGAACTGTAATTTCAGAGGAGCAAATTATTAGATTTTGATTAAAGACTCTAAAGACAAACTTTTTTAATGAATTGGATTTAAAGCAAATGGGGTCAGTTTTGATTGCATGTGGACTTTAAACAAAGTAGCTCTCTCTTTGTCTGTGTGTGTGTGTGTGTGTGTGTGTGCGCGCACGCATTTTTGTGACAAATGAGGACATAAATTTGTATAATGTCACAGGTATGACAGGTATTACAAGGTGAAGGTGACTCATGAGGACATTGCCCCATGTCCCCATTTTTTAAAAGGCTTATAAATCATACAGAATGAGTTTTTTGAGAAAGTAAAAATGCACAAAGTCTCCTGTGAGGGCTAAGTTTAGGTGTAGGGTTGGTGTAGGGCAATAGCCCTAACAGTTTGTACAGTATAAAAACCATTACGCCTATATGGGATGTCCCCCCAAACGTGTGTGTGTGTGTGTGTGTGTGTGTGTGTGTGTGTGTGTCCGTGTGTGTGTGTGTTATGAATTGTTTTTGTAAGTCATTTTGAATAAAAGCATCTGCTTAATGTATAAATATAAATGTAAAATATAAACAAACCAAAATTAAGCATGCATCTACTGAATATCTACACTGAGTAATCAGTTTAGGGTTAGTAAGATTATTATTATTTTTTTGGATTAATACTTTTATTATTCATCAAGCATGCATTAAATTGATCAAAAGTAACAATAAAGACATTTATAATGTTACAAAAGATTTCTATTTCAAATAAATGCAGTTCTTTTGAACATTATATTCACCTGTGAATCCTGAAAAATAAAATGTATCACCATTTTCACACAAATATTTTGCAGCACAACTGTTTTCAACATTGATAATAATCAGAAATGTTTCTTGAGCAGCAAATAAGCATATTAGAATGATTTCTGAAGATCATGTGACACTGAAGACTGGAGTAATGATGCTGAAAATACAGCTGCAGATCACAGAAATCATTTCAACATGTTCAAATAGAAAATGATTATTTTAAAGTGTAATAATATTTTACATTTTTTACTCTATTTTTGGTCAAAGAAATGCAGCCTTGGTGAGCAGAAGAGACTTCTTTCAAAAACAAAATAAACAAAAAAACAATCTTACCGACTCCAAATTTTGAACAGTACTGTACACTTGTTTTCTGAGATATCCATGGAGGAAGAAAAGATCAATGGAAGACAGAAAGTCAGTGTTGTTTCTGTGTTTACCACGCTTAAGTTTGACTGTTGCAACCTTTGAAACATTTAGTGTAAGTAAAAAGTGAATTCTGGGTAAATAAGTGTGTTATTTGTGAATACCCATTCCTGATATCAAGAGCATGACAGAATCTGAAAGAGTGAGAAAAAATCAAAGCATAAACTAAAATAGCTAAAAATCAAGTGAACAAAACAACTAAAATTAGAACAGAAGAAGACGCTGAGTCAAAGTGGAAATAACAGATACTGATGGAGATTCAGTTCAGAGAAATATGACCTGTAGATGTGTTTGATCAGAAACGGAGGCTGGTGAGACACACGTGTGCTTTTATTCCCGCTGGAAATGATGAAACGGCTATTTTTACCTGGCGACTGTCAGGAATGAAAACCTACAATGAAGCAGAATGACAGATGAAAACAGGTAGAGGATGCAAGCGGATATGAAGCACAGGCTAAATTTATTTTCTCAACTTTTTTAAACTTTTTTTTTTAATTATATCAGTACATTTAGATGAAATTTACAGTGTTCAATAACTTTTCCCCATCAGATACAACAAAAGAGAGCAAATTCAATAAACAGCCATATCTACAGACCAGAATATCAGAGACGTATTTCAGTATCCCTGAGATACTGTTATAGGTTTTTATTAATAGTTTGAATTAGAATTTATTTTTATATTATCAGTTTTTATTTTAATTAAAGTTTTAGTAATTTTGTTGCATACTTTTATCATTTTTATTAGTTTGTTTTTAATCTCTCTATATAGTTTTTATTCATTTTTATGTCAGTTGAAATTCAGTTTTATTTCCTTAACATCTAGCTGAAATAATTTTAAATAATTTTTTAAATAATTTTATTTAAAGTGTTTTTTTTTTTTTTAACAACCCAGATTAGATCTTGGTGTCTTTTAGCTTGTCAGGTTCATAATAATAATTGATAAAAGGTTCATATAATGAGGGATTTAAAAAATTAAAAAATTTAAAGTTTTAAATGTACTGTACAACATTTCTTAACTCAATACAACCTCCTCAGAGTTCAAAAACATACTTAACTGTACAACAAGTTCTGATCTTCTATAACTTCACTGTGAGAACCATAAAAGGATTTATGAGACTTAAGAGAAAATAAAACTTTAAGGTTTTATTTTTTGGTCTGGAGAGACAGTTTTGAGTTCTGAACGTTACAGTATGTTCTTATAATTTCACAATTATTATTTTAGAAGTTGAATGAAAGTTTGCTCCCTCTTTATACAGTCCCTTTGAGCATTTTATTCCTACTTCTACTTTATTTAACATAGCATAGGCATGCGGACACACAAAGTGATAATTAAATTATTTCTCACAGTCAAAATTTACAGTGTTTCTGTGGATCTACTCACTGGTGAACATCATTTATATGCCAAAAACAAGTATTAAACTGTAATATCATCGTGACACCACCGGTCTTTATACAGAAATATATACACTGTAAATTATTTTTCTAATTTGTAAAGAAAACAAAGGTTATTGGAGTTTTTTTTTTTACCTCAAAATTTAACATTTCAATGTGTTGCTGTTTCTTTGCAATTATTTGAAAATTTACTAACAATGTCTGAGTGAAATTTAAGTCAATTTCTGAGTAAACAGTTCAGCTCACTTTTGGCCAAATCATTCAAGAACTGCATCATTTATCACTTTTTCATTAATTAGAGACTCCTGATATTAAAGGAATTGTTCATTCAAAATTGAAAATGTTCTCACCTTAAGGTCATCTAAGATTAGGATGAGTTTGTTTCTTCATCGGGTTTGGAGAAATGTGTCTCAGCAATGGATGCTCTGCAGTGAATGGGTGCCGTCAGAATGAGAGTCCAAACAGCTGATAAAAACACCACAATAATCCACACCACTCCAGTCCATCAGTTAACATCTGAAGAAGACAAAAGCTCAAACAAATCCAGCATTAAGGCATTTTAATGTAAATAGTTGCTTCTGGCCAATATACGGGCCTATAATCCATAATAATGCTTCCTCCAGTGAAAAGGTCCATCTCCTGTGGTCTCTCACATCAAAATCCAGCCACATATTTGTTTTGAGCTGTTTTGGACTGTTTTGGCTTGTAAACGGTGCTTGATCCGTGCAGATTTTGCTCCTGATTCAGACCAGACCACTTTTTCACTGGAGGAAGCATTATTATGGATTATTGACTCATATTTTAGTTAAAAATGTCTTAATGATGGATTTGTTTCAGATTTTGTCTTCTCCAGATGTTAACTGATGGACTGGAGTGGTGTGGATTATTGTGATGTTTTTATCAGCTCTGATTCTGACGGCACCCATTCACTGCAGTGCATCCATTGCTGAGACACTGATGCAATGCTACATTTCTCCAAATCTGATGAAGAAACAAACTCATATACATCTTGGATGACCTGAGGTTGAGCATGATCAGCAAATTTTCATTTTTGGCTGAACTATTCCTTTAATGTTTCCAGATCAAGCAGGACTAAATGTATCTGATTTCATACTGCCTTGTTTCTTCATACTGTTTTCACTGGAGAAGTCTTTTATGACGCTGTAGTAAACACTTACACTGCATTTGCCCACTCGGCTCTGATCTGACCTGCGTTTACAGACGCAGAGCCTCTTAAAAGCAGCACGAAACTTCTGCGACATGGCGTTGTAGATGATGGGGTTGACGGCGCTGTTGGTGTAAATGCACATGCGGCAGAAGAGCAGGAACCAGGTGTCGAGATACGGCGGATCCATGAACGAATTCACAACCACTAGAGTCCGATACGGCATCCAGAGGAGAGCGAACAGAACCACCACCACCGCCAGCATCTTTGTGACCTGCAATACAAGTCAAGTCAGCTTTATTTCTATAATGCATTATACAATAGAGATTGTTTCAATACAGACAGGAGTTGCTACTTAGAGAAAAATGGAAATTTGAGCTACTTTTGTTTTTTTTGTGTGCGTGTATTTACATTCATAGGCAGAGCACATTGCACATGATTGCATAATATTTACACTTTCTGAAGAAATGCTTTGATACTCAAAACATGCAAATTGCACCGTGATGCTAGAAAGTTCATGGTGGTTGTTTGGAGTCTCTGTGATATTCTGGCCTCGTAAAAAAAAGGCTCAGATCCCTCCTCTAATATCCTTCTTTGCATACTGGCCTATTTTTATTATCTGTCAGCCAAAAACGACAGTCTACATGTCACTGTCTCAGAAACACTCCTGCTTACACATTATATTACTGATTATAATTGATATATGATGATACAGAACATCATCTCACAAAAAAAAAAACAGGTTGTACTGTAATTATGGATCATAAACATAATCACAAACAACAAATTCAGGATCTGTTTCCTACTGACAATTAAAGGTTAGCATTGAGAATTGAAGAAATTTGTGTTTTCTGGTTATATTTGTATTAGATAAATAAATAAACATAAATAATTAAAAATATATATTTTCTATGAATTACATGCATTATAACTAGTGCTGTCAAACGATTAATCGCGATTAATCGCATTCAAAATAAAAGTTTTTGTTTACATAATATATGTAGTGTACTGTGTATATTTATTATGTATATATAAATACACACACATACAGCATATATTTTGAAAATATTTACATGTATATACATTTATATATTCATATTCATATATTTTATATTATATATATAAATATATTTAATATAAAAACAACATATTTTTCTTAAATATACACATGCATGTGTTTGTATTTATATATACATAATAAATATATACAGTACACACACATATATTATGTAAACAAAAACTTTTATTTTGAATGCGATTAATCGCGATTAATCATTTGACAGCACTAATTATAACAGTTAACTAAACCCATAAAAAAGTTACTTGAAATAAAATATAAAAAACTTAAACGTATTTTAATTCAGCTAGTTCCCAAAGAAACACTTCTCATTTTTATTTAGTTTAACTAAAATATATCTGAAATAAAAAAAAAACACTTAAAACACTATATAGACATATAAAAACTAATAAAAATGACAAAACTAAAAAATTACTATTACTTGAACAAAAATGTAATTAAAATTAAAAAATTAAATTAAAAAAAATAAAAAATAGAAAATATGAAAATAAAAAATAATGTAAACATGAACCTAAATAAAGCTGATATATCTGTATGAATATATATACATATATATATATATATATATATATTCTTCACTATAAGGTACATTGGAAGACAAACAAATAAATACATAAATATAATTTTTTCTTTCTTCATAAATTACGTATAATAAATAAATAAATAAATTTTCTTTATATTTTTAAATGAATTGCACAGACATTCATGAAATTATTTTTTAGTTTGTTTCTTCATATTTTCTAGAATGTACATGATTGACAGACAGAGCGCACCTGTTTTCTGGATGATGCTGCTCTACAGGACACTTTCACAGAGCTCTGCCGCCGGCCCTGATGGACAGAGAGCCTCTGCTCGGACAGATTAGACAGCAGCGGGTCTCGAAACAAGATCCTGGCGATCAGACCGTACAGAACCAAAGCCACGACAAGAGGAACCACATAAAACAGAGTGAAGTCCAGGAAGTAGATGGGCATATAGAGGTTCCTGGACACACGATAGCCACAGCGGACCACGACACCATTAGAATAAACCGTCTCATTAGTGTCCACGAGGAAGAACCACATGATGCAGTAGAGAGAGGTGAAGATCCAGACGCAGGCGATGATCTTCTTGGCTCTGGATACGGTGCAGATGAGCTGGGCTTTGATGGAGTGGCAGATGGCGATGTAACGCTCGATGGTGAAGGCCGTGATGGAGCAGGAGGAGACATTGATGCCCAGGTACTGCAGGTAAGTGATGCAAACGCAGCCAGCGTAGCCGTAGATCCACGAAGCCACGACCTCGGAGATGTTTGGTAAACCTGCGGCCAAAAGCACGGTCAGATCGGCCAAGGCTAAACTCACCAGGTAGCAGTTGGTGGCAGTCATCATGTGTTTGCTGCGGATCACCACCAGAACCACCATGACGTTCCCAGCGATCCCCACACCGCAGATGAGCAGAGACAGAGAGATGGTGACCACCTGGATCTCCAGAGAGTTCTCCGGCATCATGCTCAGAGTCTGACCATCGCTGGAGTTTCTGTCCGGATGCATTGAGGTGCTGTTATCCATCGTCGTGTTTCTCAAGATATTCCCATTATAGCCATCTCGACAAACAGCCTGGAGAAAGTTTGAGAAAAATGAAGAAAAATGCACACCATCATCATCATCACCATCATCATCATCATCATCATCATCATCAAGATTTCTTGAAGAGTTTTTATTAATACAATTAATATTTAAAATAATTAGTTTTTATTTTTTATATTTTGTGTTTTCATTTGAGTTAATTATTAGTAAATTATTAATTTTTCTTTTTGTTTGTTTTTAGTCAACTATTACAACCCTGCACTGCAAAAACTGCTTTTCTTACTTAGATTTGTTGTCTTGTTTCCAGCCAAAGTATCTAAAAAATTCTTATATCAAGAAGGATTTTCTAGACAAGTAAAAATAATTGTGTTGTTTTCAGAAAAAAAAAATAGTCAAAATTAAGCGAGTTTTTGCTTGAAACAAGCAAAATAATCTGCCAATGGGGTAAGAAAAATAATTTTATGTCAAACAGAAAACAAGATTATTTTTCTTACCCCATTGGCAGATTATTTTGCTTTTTTCAAGCAAAAACTCACTTAATTTTGACTTGTTTTTTTCTGAAAATAAGACAATAATTTTTAAATCCTTCTTGATTTAAGAATTTTTAGATATTTTGGCTGGAAACAAGACAACAAATCTAAGTAAGAAAAGCAGTTTTTGCAGTGTGATACACAATTCTGTGATATTTATAGATCTGAACGCTTATCATGTTTTACCTACCCTTTTTTCATAAGCAACATCCACTCCACTACTAAATTTCATTTATATAAAATATAAAATAATAAAACAGTTATTAAAGACAAAACCTTTATATACAACTGAAAATGTCACTATTAATTGTTTCATATATTTAAGGTACAAATTAATGCATGTGCTCTCAGATGTGATCAGATGCATGAAATGTCACTCACCGTGAAGCTGGATGATCTTTCAGAAGATGGATCTTGAATTTAAGATCACTAACGGGAGGCGATTTCTTCTCCAGAGAGCTGCAGCATCTACTGAGAGAATCAGCATCAGTCCTCCTCTTCTCCTCCTCTTTCACTCACTGCCAATGAATATCTCTCCTCTCTTTCTCTCGATTCTTGTCTAAAGCTCCATGTTCAGCTATTAGTAGTTCATTAAAAGCATATTTAATGGCTCTTTTGGGGCGATGGCCATCATCAACGTTGATAAAGCTGGTTTGTAAGTGATGAAACACCTTCACTACTCTTCACTCTCTATGATTTCTCTCCCTTTTCCTTAATTACAGTCTATGCTTGATGTTTAGCTAAGAATTAGTTCAGTAAAGTTATATTTAAGGATCTTTTTGCAGTAAAGGTCATGAACTGATGAAGCTGCGTCCTTAAACAAGTGTCCAGATAACAAAACGAATCTACAATACTATTCTATTCTGTTTTATTTATATAGCACGTTTAAAAACAACAGACGTTGGCCAAAGTGTTTTACAAATCAAACATAACACATACAGTCTAAAATTATAAAACACAGCAAACAAAGCCAAAATTTGATCACCCAATCAGAGAAACTGTTTGTGTGTGAAAATGTTTGCACACAGAAATCATCACTTACCAAAACATTTGCACTTACATTTAGGATAATCACATGTATGAAATAAATAGATGAATATTCATTCGTTTGTTTAAATAAATATTACAGATTGCTGGTCTGTGAGAGGTAAAAACTAGATTATTAAGCTTTTATTTAAAATTAATATAAATATATAAAGATAATATGCAATACAAATAGAATCACCAGCTTTAAACATGATTACATGTGATTTTCAACCCGGGGCCTGTACCATGAAGCCGGATTAGCTGGCTAGCCAGGTAAGTTTCAGTTTAGTTTGCACCAATCCTGGGTTTTAGGTACCATGAAAGTGGCTTGGCTTTTAGCTCGTTCGTGCTGTGTGTGGCACCCACACTCCACGGCTAACCTGCTCCGGGGCAGGTTATGTTCTGAATTTGAGATCTCAAACTGAAATTGGACCAATCAGATGTGAGCAAAGTTACACATGTCTGACACAAAAAAGTCACTCCCCCAGTTTCTCTTCCTACAAAGAAGGTCACTATGAAGTACCTAAAAATAATTACAACAAAATTGTCTGGCTTCAATGATAATTACAATTTACATATGATTTATATAATTATAATATGTTTTATATTATTATTACTCCATTACACACAAGCACCTTTAGTTTAACAATTATTATAAAGCATTCATTTTAAGTGAATATTTATATATAGATCATATGTAATATAAGTGGTAGAATCAATAGATAACGCTTTAAAAATGGCTATGTGACCTTACACATATTTGAGTCTCTATCACTATATATATCACTATATAAACTAACTTCAGTTTCACTTGTGACTGCACTGATAGAGCAAGATCATTTCATTTATTTGTCCTCTTTCATGGACAAGTACTTCAGTGGAAATGCGTTTAAAGAATATGAATTTAATCTCTTAACCTTTAACAAAAGAGTTTTGAATCTCGCTGGCTCTCTCACGAGAAGTGAATCACACTTGCTCTGTGTTGTGATTGGCTGTTCACCGCTGATGTCACACATTCATGTGCACGCGCTCCATTAACTCAGGATCAAGCCTGAGTTGACAGAGAAAGTTGATGATCAGCTTCATGGTACCAACAAATCCAGATTGGAGTGGTTTGGTTTTGTCAACTCAAAACTTATCCTATAACTCTGAATTTGTTCATCTACCATCATGGTACAGGCCCCCGATCTAATGAAAGTGCATATAAATAGTACGCCAAATAAAAACAAAAACTAGTGGTATTGATAAGCAAAAATTGACTTTGGTGTGTATATGCTAAACAATGGGTAGGATTAGGGTTGTGGGGTAGATGCGTATCATATGTACGCGAAAACTGAGTATATGCACGCCAAACACGTGCGTATCATATGCACGGCAAAGTCCATTTTTGCGTATCAATACCATGAGTTTTCATTTTTATTTGGCGTACTATTTATACGCATTTTCATGAGACTGGGCTCATTTTTCAGTCTTTTAATCTCTGGTAGTGAATCGCACTGACTCTCTCGCGAGTGAGTCATTTTCAAGGCATGTGATTGGCTGTTCACTACTGATGTTACTTTTAAGTGCACGTACTTCATTAATTCAAAGCCTGAGTTGACACAGAAAGTTTATTATCAGCGTCATGGTACCAACAAAGGCAGATTGGACTGGTTTGGTTTTGTCAACTCAAAACTAATCCTGTAACCCTGAGTTTGTTCAGCCACCATCCTGGAAAGCCTGGTCTGCGAAACAAAACTAGCCCAATCACGTTTTTTCTGCGGTTTTCTCCTACGTCGGGGATCTGCTCCGTCGAAATCATGCACAAACATGTGCTTTTAACAACAAAAACTTAATTTCACAAAATCCTACAGGGGTCATATGATGCAATTTCAAGTTTTCCTTTCTCTTAGGAGTGTTACAAGCTGTTTGTGCAGAGATAAGATTCCTGAAGTTGCAAAGACTAAAGTCTCAAAACCAAAGAGATATTCTTTATAAAAGTTAAGACTCTGCCACGCCCCCCTAAAATGCCTCATTGAAACACCCCCACATGTCTACGTCACGATGTGAGAAGATTTGCAAAACACCGCCCAAATGTACATGCAGTGAAAGGTGTAACTTTTATTCTGGCTGTAGTATTGTTGCTGCCGCCGGCGTCATGTCCTGGAGATGCTATGTTTCGGTGTGAAAGCAAAAGTACTTTGTTTGGGCTTCCAAAAGAGGACACAACTAGAAATCAGTGATTAAGTTGTATTTACAACACTGTTCCAGAACAGTTCAACCCAAATATTCGAGTGTGTGCAGCGCATTTTACGGAGGACTATTTCCTGAACCTGAAAGAGTAGCCTACAATGCTGGCTTGCACAAAGGCTGTTTCTATAAAGTGGGGCAATTCCAACTTTGCAAGGACAGTCTGGCGTTTCTGACTCGCAGACTGTAAGTACGTTTCTGCTACTGACGATTCAAATGTGAGTTTTGAGCCATGTAGAGTAGTGCTTGTTGTTTGTTGTTTCTCTGATCACAAATGCAGACATGGTAATGTTTAAAAAGACAGTATAAGTCATTATAATCAGTAATTATGTCCCCACTGGATGCAACGAATGCCTCGTTTATAATGGGTTTTATTGTTTTTGTGTCGTCGTGCCGGGACACGGCATCACAATACGGTGAGGGGCGTAACATTTCCATCTCATGCTTAAGGTATTCGGCCAATCACAATGCACTGGATATCTGGCCAATCAGAGCACACCTTGCTTCTCAGAATGATGAGCTTTGTAAAAATCAAAGCGTTTCAGAAAGGCGGGGCTTAGAGGAGCAACAATAATGTACAGTATGTGGAAAATAATGTGTTTTTTGAACCTTAAACCGCATAAACACATTGCATTACACCAAATACACAAAATAATGTTATTTTTAGCAACGTCATATGACTCCTTTAATGTTATATTGCGTCATGTTTATCAACATAAAACTTAAAAAATATATAGACCCAACTCTATATTATATTTTAATAGTATTGACTTGTGTTAAACACTATATATCCATGTTTTACTTTCCAGCACTTATATAAGAACAAAAATCTGTAGAAAAATGGAAAATGTACTGGTAATTTTCTGCCTGACAAGTTTTTAAGGTTGTTGCATGTCTGTATTTTTATTATGCTTACAGACAGTTCTTGTTCAAATTCAGCAGTCAACACCATGGTGGAGTGTTTTCCTAAAACTGCGGCGTACCAAAATCAGTCTTAAAGGGTTAGTTCACCCAAAAATGAAAATTCTGTCATTAATTACTCACCCTCATGTCGTTTCAAAACCGTAAGACCTTCGTTCATCTTCAGTTCAGAACACAAATTAAGATATTTTTTATGCAATCTGAGAGTTCTCTGACCCTGCATAGACGGCAACACAACTGCAGTGTTCTCAGGTCCAGAAACGTAGCAAGGACATCAGTGGTTCAACTGTAATTTTACAAAGCTATGAGAATATTTTTTGCGTGCAAAGAAAACAAAAATAACAACTTTATTCAACAATTCTTCTCCTCCTCATCCCGTATTCTGTGGTGCGCCAAAAGTATAATAATAATTGAATAATTGTTCATTTATGATACACCTTGTTAGCTTGTACCTGCGATTTTTGATCAGTTAGTACACTGTAAGAAAAATATCTAGAAAAATGGAAAAGGTAGGCTACTAGTAATTTTCCATGACATATCCGTTATCCATTGTAACCCTGTATCCTGAAAACACAAAATACAATGCGTAATTTTAAATGCAGGTAAAAAAAACGGTGAAAAATCAATATGGAAAATTCCTTCATATTAACATAGTAAATTATGCCGTAGTTTTACAGTGTAGCAAGTAACTACTAATACACCACTTAAAAGTATAATTGTTCAGAATGTATAGTTTTACTCATTTACTAGCTAATGAAAAAAGCTTAAATTGTTGAAAAATGTGTAAGTGTTCAATAATTCAATGTTATGTTTAAAAATACAGTTATTTATATTTTAATATTACATTATGCATTTATATCATTTTACAAAATTATAAATGAACACATAAAATATATTCATGCAGTGACGCAAGTTTGTGTCGTGATTACGTAATGACGTCATCGTGCAATAACATCACAACGTCATTTAGCAACTTTTAGCAACGAATTGACCTTCCTTTAGCAACTTCCCCTGAAAATTAGTTGGCAACACTGAAGCGCATGTGTCGTGATACTCTCATAATGTTGAGAAGAACTGATGAATAAAGTCGTTAGTTTTGTATAATTATTTTTTGTGATAATTAACCTGAAAAGAACACTGTAATCATTTACCATAATGTAGCTATATGTGTGTGTGTTTGTGTGTTGCTTTTTTTCTTCTTCTTTTTTTGTGAGGTCCAGCATTTAAGGCAGCATTGTACCTTTTTTCTACAATAAGGAATTAAACTAAGCAAGAGTTGGAAGAACTTATACAGACAAGTCTAGTAATAGTAATGCTCAGAATTGCATGGAAAAGCCAAATTTTCACAAAGATAAATTATGAATGTTAGCCTATAAACATTGTGATATGACACCCAGAAAACAGCTCTGATGAGCAATTCTGGACATAAAGTCTTCAGTAACAGCTCCACACTGCAGGATGAGCAGTATGCTTTTAAATGCTGATTTGTGACTACGTGTTCTGAGTTTGAGCTCCGTCAAGTTGATTCTTCATCGTCTATTTTCTATCTTAAAAACAATTTTATACACTATCA
>JAFVLL020020711.1:0-15238 GCA_021397915.2 Tor tambroides | reverse complement strand
CTATGAAAATCACACAGCTTCAGTGTGACATCAATAAGAAAAAGTATAATTTCATAGATATTGTTAATAATAGTTGTTCATATTAAAATATGTATAAACTTAATACATGACCTACACTATTTATTTAGCAAAAATCCTCATTTTAATAAATATTACACGAAATGTATTAAAAATTGTTGCTGCTCCCATTAAGCTCAGTGTGCTCTCTTTAAGCTCTTCCACATTGAACGTCTATGTAAATACTTCATAAACAGACTTCACATATTAACTGATGGTTGTCACTAAATTGTTAATCGATTTGCTATGGATTCTGTAAACTCCAATCTGCAGACTGGCTCTGATCTTTGGCAACTAGCATCAACTTCTCCAGTCTGTAAATCTGTGGAAAATCGGGGCAAAATCATGTAGTGTATTCCAGGCTTAAGAGACTATAGATAAGTTGACATCCATTTAAAAAGAGGTTTCATAATGAGGCTAGTTTCTGTGTTCATCCCCATGAATGAAATGTTTTATTGGTTTGTTTTATTTGATTTTTGAATATGTGTTACTTAGCTGAACGTGGACTAGTCTAGATGTTTCAATGTGCTTAAATGACACTTCATTATGAATATATAACCAATCGACTTGAATGTCTTGTTGCTTGAATTTAGTGTTCTGTTTTTTTATGATTGAGTTTGTACCTTCAAAAAATATATTTTTACAATTATTCTTTAAAATTTTCCTTAAAATAAGCAATAATTTTTAATAAAATATGATGTGAGCTTAATGGGAACGGGTGTACTTAAAGGGTACAAAAATCTACCCATTAAGCACAGCCAGACTTTTTGAATTTAATGATGTATATCTTAATTGAAATGCTTTTGTCATTTAAAATAAAATTAAATAATTTTGTGTGAGGGTTTAATATTTTATTTTAACATAACTTTTTGTACTGAAACCAATATCTTGTGCACTAAAAATGTCTCAATGTAGATTTTGGTGAGCTTAATAGGTACGTTTACCCTATATCCATGACCCATATGTTGCTCTCTAACACTTTGTTCATTTCGTGGCGAAACTCTGGGTAGTTATCATAATTCACAGGCAGCTCCAGGTAACAGCCACATGTGTGTGCAATGGGTCGTCTTTGAAAGCCTTCCAGTTGTGTGAAGCTAACGGTGATGTTCTTTCCCAGGAACAAATCTGACCCGGTGCAAAACCGAAGGAAGAGGGACAGGTGTTGTTTATCTGATTCTCTAAGAAATGTACTTAGATACCTGCCAGTTTGTTTTTGTTGTACATTCATCGTAGCAGGGTAAGCTATTGATTTCATGACATTTCTTGATGTTGGTTGGAGTTCATCACAAGCAACTGCAATGTCCTGGGGCTTCATTTATAAAGCGTGCGTACGCATAGATTTGATCGTAGAGTGTGCGTACACTTAAATCCACACCAGCGCTCATATTTATAAAAACTGTCTTTGATGTGGAAAAGTGCTTAGCGTCATGCCAGGGTCTGAGCAGACGTATGCACTTTTTATTGTCGGAGTAGGCCTACTGCAGGTTTTTGAAAATGTAAGCTGTTTTTGCAGCTCGCTGTTCTAAATTATGATGATTGGTGATATTTTATATGTTAATTGTAGTATATTGTTCATGCACAGCTATACTACCTTACGGTAGTTTTGGTGAAATCCCTCGCATGTAACGCACTGCGCATGTGCGAGACACGGTAGTGTTTCAAGAGTGAGATAACGTCAGTAAACCGGTCTCAGCAGAAAAGGTTGTCCATGTCGTCTCTTCATTGTCAAAGACATAATAGTGGCGACGAGGCAGTTTTGGAATCCGCTGCGCTCTAAACGTGCAAGAGAAAACTCGATGACAACAGCGGCATATAGAAAAGAGAACTGTTTGCAACTGGACAGCAGTACATGGAAGCAGTGACAGTCACATGCTGAACTCATGGGAATGAAGTGACATCTAGAGGACAGACTGAAAATTACAATTAAAAAGGTAACAGTCTGTAGACACTCGCTGGTGGAAAGAAAATATGGGAAAATAAAGAAGGACGACAAAACAAACGGGCAAAAATAAATAAATAAAAAGGAAAAATGGCTACAACAGGATGAGTGCCAGAGTTTGAGAAACACTAAAGAGGATTTTGACACATTTTTGGAAAGATTTGAGTGATGGGTTGCAGCGAATGAAATTGATAGTGGAAAAAAAGTTGATGTTTTTCTGAGTGTCTTGGTACCAATAGAATATGGCCTCTTGAAAAGTCTTGTTGAGCCAGCGAAAGTGGTTGATTTATCGTACCCACAAATAACTCAGACCCTTTCTGATCATTTCAAGCCCAAGCCCATTTTGATTGCAGAATGCTTCAGATTTTATCAGTGGAACCAAGGTCCCAACGAAACGATATCTGATTATATCTTGGCACTCAAGCGCCTGGCAAGTTCATGTGAGTTTGGGATATTTCTTGACGATGCTCTTCGGGACAAATCTGTTTGTGGTCTTGCGGGAGAAGCCTATCACAGAAGGCTGCTGTCAGAAAAGGACCTCACCTTCAAAAAGGCCTGTGATATTGCTCTTGCATTAGAACTAGCACAAAAAGATACCAAGCAGCTGAGCGCTCAAGCAGCCATAAAGGACTTATAATGTGCATAAGGTGCAACTTAATGCACCTGGCAGAGAAAAATGCAGAGGACGAGGATGTTCTCAGTACAGTACTAAAAAAGGTGTCCAGCAACAGTCATTTTCCAAATTCCAGAGCACATCTACAGAGGCAAATTGAAGGACTGTGTGTTGCACCTGACTTCTATCCATCTGACCTCTTATACGGGGGTAAAATCCCGGTGTTGGGTGAGATCCATGTTGCAGTGACATACAAAGATCGTCAGTGTTCACTTCCTTTGGTCGTGGTTAAAGGAAACAAACCACCACTAATGGGTCACAACTGGCTTCATCAAATATCTTTAAATTGGAAGGAGATTTTCGGTTTGGGACACACAGCGCCTGTGAATCCTTCCACTATCTTGGATGTACTCAAAAAGCATAAACTTTTCGGAGAAGGATATGGCAAAATCACAGAATTCAAGGCGAAGGTCAGAGTGCAAGAAGGATCGAAACCCATTTTTCACAAACCAAGACTTGTTCCCTATGCTCTCAAGGAAGCAGTAGAGGAAGAGGATCACTTAGAGAAAAATGGAATAATCTCGCAGATTGGAAGGAGCGAGTGGGCAGTGCCAATTGTGGTTGTGCCGAAAAAAGATAAAACAGTGCGGCTGTGTGGCGATTATAAGGTCACAGTGAACAAATGCATTCTTCCAGTAGAATACACATTACCAAACATGGAGGATCTTCTTGCCACATTGGCTGGAGGAAAAGTCTTGAAAATTGACCTGTCTTTCGCATATCAGCAGCTGGAGTTGGACGAGAAATCTCAGCAGTACCTTACCATAAATACACACAAAGGCCTCTTTAAATACTATCGTCTGGCCTATGGAATCTCTACAGCACCTGCGATTTTCCAACACACAATGGATCAAATACTACAGGGACTTCCACATGTGGTGTGTTTCATGGACGATATTCTGGTCTTTGCGCCGACAGTAGAACACTTGATGGTACTGGACAAAGTGCTGTCACGGATTCAACAGTATGGAGTGAGAGTAAAGGAATCAAAATGCGAATTTCTCTGTAGCTCAGTGGAATACTTGGGGTTCAGAATTGACGAAAAAGGAGCGGATCCAACAGAAAGTAAAGTTGACGCAATTGTGAAAGCTCCCGCACCTGTAAATGTCACAGAACTGCGTTCTTTTCTAGGACTTTTGAACTACTATGGGAAGTTTGTACCACATCTTTCGACGTTGTTACACCCACTCCACAGACTGTTGCAAGCGAACGAAAAATGGCAGTGGTCAGCACAGTGTGACCAAGCTTTCAATGTCTGTAAGCAGCAGTTATTGCACAGCAAGTGGTTAGCACACTATGATCCCAAAAAGCCACTAAGACTCGCCTGTGATGCTTCACCATATGGCATAGGTGCAGTTATCTCACATGTGTTACCTTCGGGGGAAGAACACCCCATTGCGTTTGCATCGAGAACTTTGACAGCAAGTGAGAAAAACTACGCGCAAATTGAGAAAGAGGCTCTGAGCATAGTCTTTGGAGTGAAAAAGTTTCACAAGTATTTGTATGGGCAGAAGTTCCAACTGCTAACTGAACACAAGCCCCTTCTCGCTATCCTTGGTCCAAAATCTGCCATTCCTACACTGGCCGCTCTTCGCATGCAATGATGGGCTTTAACAATACTAGCATATGACTACGATATTGAGTATAGGCGGTCTTCTGATCATGCCAATGCGGACGCTCTTTCCAGATTACCGTGTGAGCAAACATCTATGGGGGCGGGGGGGGTTGCGCAGAGGAGATGGTGTTTCAAGTCTCATTCCTGGATGAATTGCTGATCAGTACAAAAGATATTGCCACAGAAACTAGGAAAAATTCAGAGCTATCGAAAGTGTTGGATCTGACATCGTCAGGATGGCCGAGTTATGTCACAGATGAAAGTCTGAAACCATTCCTTGTAAGGAAGGACCAGCTTTCAACAGACCAAGGCTGCATCCTGTGGGGCTCAAGAGTGATCATTCCTCCAAAGTACAGAGAAAGAATTCTGTCTGAGCTTCACGAGGGTCACCCAGGAGTCGTGAGAATGAAAACGCTAGCCAGAGGATATCTATGGTGGCCAGGTCTTGATAACAACATCCAGAACTTTGTGAGTAAATGTACTCCATGTGAATTAGAGTGAAAACAACCCCCCTGTGCGCCTCTTCATCCATGGTCGTAGACAACCACACCTTGGGAATGTATTCACATTGACTATGCTGAAATTGACAAGCAACACTTCTTAGTGATTGTGGATGTTCATTCAGAATGGGTTGAAATCTTCCCCACTCAACTGACCAATGCTGAGAAGACAATAAACATCTTACGTCATCTTTGGTCTGCCTACGGACTTCCAAAGGAGTTGGTATCAGATAACGGTCCACCATTCACCTCCAGGGAGTTTGAGGAGTTTCTAAAGAATAATGGGGTACGCCACATTCTGTCACCTCCATATCACCCCGCTACAAACGAACAAGCCGAGCGGGTGGTTCAAACATTCAAGAAGGCGGCCTGGGAATGGCTACGTTCGGAGTCAGTATCACCCCAATCACGCTTGGCTCGTTTTTTGTTGACCTACTATCGAAATACTCTTCACACAGTAACAGAATGAACACCTGGCGAACTGTTCCTGAAAAGGCAGCCTCGTATCCGTCTTACACTGCTAAAGCCAAATACCTCAGCTATTGTTCTCAAACATCAAAGGCAGCAAAAGAAGGCTCATGACACACCATTTCAGAAACTCAGATCTTTTGCAGTTGGACAGAAGGTCATTGTGCACAGCTTCAGGCATCCACATCGTGCTTGGGTTCCAGGTGTGATTATGCACAAGCACGGATCTCTCACATACCAAGTGAAAGTCGGAGATCGAAGTGTGAAAGTGCATGTGGATCATCTGCTGTCATCTAATGCACAGGATATAATAGATCCAGAGGACACTACAATGGCTGATGACTTTGCTCCTGATGCTGGTAACGAGGCTCATGCAAATGCCCCTCAAACACACATCCACAAGGACACAAGGACAGTTCCTGGTTCTGGAAGAAGATATCCAATTCGGCAAAGGTAGGCACCAAACAGATTAGATCTGTAGTTACGGACTGATTAAGGTTACTTAATACAACGTTCTAATCATAGAAAGTGTTCAAAGGTTATTATAAAAAAAAATGTTATGAGTCAAAAATCAATGGGGGAGGAAATGTAGTATATTGTTCATGCACAGCTATATGATGCCTTTCGGTAGTTTTGGTGAAATCCTTCGCATGTAACGCACTGCGCATGTTTGAGACACGGTAGTGTTTCAAGAGTGAGATAATGTCAGTAAACCGGTCTCAGCAGAAAAGGTTGTCCGTGTTGTCTCTTCATTGTCAAAGACATAACATTAATGACATTAGATATTTATTTAGGAGTTAATTAATTAGGAGTCGTTTACAAGGCAGCGAGATTTCTGTTCATACATTCATTCTATGAATCGCACGTACGCATATCTGAGAAATGATCGTAAGATCAAATTTAGGATGGTTTCTGCGCAACATTTTATAAATGAGGCCCCTGGAGCTCAATTCTCATAGGTGCAAGCACATCATGCCACTGCTCTATCACAAACGCAGGTTCTTGAATCAGCTTCTGATGTGCCATCTCCTCCAAGAGCTGCTCGATATTATCTGCTGTTGGGACTCTTCGACAGTTATGATGATCCATCACCTCAAACAGCTCTTCTTTGTCCACATCTTCAAAATGTGAACGGCATGATTCTAGGATCACCCTGTCTGATTCTGTAACATATCTGAGAAAGCAGTCCACAAGACTTGTTGTGACACATCCATGGGCTGCCTGTTCCAGCATTACAGGTGCTATTTTTACAGGCACATACTTCTCTTTTAGCCAACCAAATGCAATAATTCGGCCAATGCTTTCCCATTCTTGTTGACCAAAGTCATGATAAGGGATACAAGTCTGCTAGTTGGTTTCTGCTAGTTGGTTAGATAGTTGGCTTATGCAATGTTAAGAGCAAAGCTTGCCCACATGAAGGATGTTTCTAACTTATGAAATGAAATCTTATTTTCAATGCAGAAAGAGCCTTTTCAGTGTGTTACAAGTTCTAGGCACAGCAAGTCATGTTCGAGCTTCACTGCACAGCCTGCTTAGTTTAGGGCTTCAATGAGCACTAATGCTGTGTTAGTGCTTCTGAGCAAATGAAGAGAAACCAAGCCCACATATGCTGCAAAGCTTCTTTCTCAGTGAGAGAAAGTTGGTTTATGCAATGTTAAACACCTTTTCTTATACGGTTTTATCAGATTATTTCCATCTGATATGCAGCAAACCTTGGATACTTTAACAGGAGCCTGAGTGTTACCTTAGTGGGATCATCAGTTATGGGTCAACTCTGAGTCCATCAATAAGTGCATAGCCTTCTCTTTGAAAGGCTTTCTTCCCATTTTTTCTGGCTTCTTGCACTTTTGGCCACAACTTAGCTTGAGCTTCTCGATCTTCCTTTGAAAAGTTTTCTTTAAATCGGATGCACTGTTGAACCTCTTTTTCAAAAATAATAAAGGATTTTGATGCATGAATTTCCTGCGGCGATTATGAAATCTTGCAAGAAGTAATATAGGTTAATAATAAAGTATTCATTGATTTTATCTTTTTGTATATTAAAGAAGTCCAACAGTATATCCTTAAAAAACAAAGAGACACCCAGGAGCACATTATGATTAATAACACTGGAAAATTCAATCCAAAATAGCTGCGTGTGAGGACAATCGCAGAAGATAAATATCAGTTTCATTAGGGGCACCACAAAAAGAGCAGCTTGTATCTATGTCTGATTTAAACCTTTTCAAAAACACTTTAGCTGGATAAAATCTGTGTAACAATTTGAATGCTATTTCTCTAACTTTGTTAGTTATGTATTTCAAAGGCAGAGTCTGTACTTTTTTCCAATCAATATGATCAACAAAATTCTTCCAATAATGCACCACATATGGAGTGTCTCGGTTAGAGTTTCATGTAAATCAGGGCGGGTTTAAGCGTCACCATTGATTCACTAGTTCTAGATTGACACAACGGCTCTAGATTGACAGCTCCTCCTCTAGCCAATCAGTCGAAGAGTGGCGTTGACGTCACTCTTGTAGCATCTGGACCAATCAGAAACACAATTTTGTTTGTTATATTTAACAAATACTCTGTAACACCCCTCAATCAACAAGCCAACTATGAGGGTCTATGGACCCTTCCCCCGAAATGTGGCTAACACCTCAAAAAGGCAGAACAGGCCTCTGGTTCCATGGCAACCAATGCTGAGAACACTGGTTTTATTGCCCAAAGGAATGCGGGCAGAGCAACTCTCAATTAATTCACCCATAGGAAAGACACACAATGCCATATAAATGGACTCATTCACAGACAAACCTTTCTTTGACCTTCCTATCACATATCCTCAAGTCATTGTGTATATTATTACTGTTCTTGTATATTGTCTTTTGTATTGTATACAAATACAAAAGACATGCTTATGATAGAGACCAAACACGGTACAGTTAGTGATTCTATGAATTTGTCTTCGGATGATCTAATTGAGAGTGTATATTATATGTTTATACCTATGCAACATATTAGTGTTCTAAGAATCTTTAGTAGTCTTTGCATCAACATCCAATCCAGTTACATATGCAAATTACCATGTTCGGAGACAAAGAGGCGTAAACTTTCCCTCTAGAGGTGCAAGTCACCATTGGCTCTTTGACCCCCGAGAGGCGTGACCTCGATAGAAGATAAAGGCAATCACATCACTGCCCTGCCCCAGTCTAGCTTCTTTTAGATTCTGAGAAGATGGGGATGTTGAGCTAGAAGTCTTCTAAGGACGACTACTAAGTTCGTGCCAGGCCTGGGCCTTGACTTTTCATTCACCAAAGATCCTAGGATCTCAGCTGATGTCTCTTTTAGCTCTTCTTCACTTTCCACCTGGGAAGAAACTCCCAATCACCATCGAGTCAGAATATCTATGGAGTTCATCACTCTTCAAACCCGGAAGAACATGATCGCAAGTCCAAACCTTGAAACCAAGACTTTCATCCGAGAGGGCATCCAAACACTTGTCAATGACCAAGGCAATGCAAGTATCGTACATTTATCTAAACAAACAGAGGTTTAGTATAAGCTGTAGACCTGTTGAAAAACGGTGCTGATGGTTTCACTCAAAGGTTAAATGGCTCCTTTTCCATAGCTTCATTCCCTGTTCTTCTAATGATTTCTTTCAACCACTTTGCTCCCCTTTTGTATGTACACGTGAGTGTATGTTTATTTGTTTGTTTGTTTAGACTAGTTATCTGTTGGTGTTTAGTTAATAAAACTATTTGTGTACAAATGACATGACTTTCTGATTCTGCCTTGTAAATTAATGTCCCTTTACGATTTCGATCAAGCTACATGCCCTAATGCATTAATGCTGTAAGAATGTTATTTTCTGTGGCCACGAAAATATCATTGCTTAGAGTTGATGTGAAATTAGACTAAATGTTCGCTGGACGAACAGATTGGTTGATGACTATTAATTCTGCTACAGTTACTACTGGCAGCTGATATAAACAATTGCAATTAATTATAATTAATTATAATTATTTATATACATTTCCCTTTTGAGCTAATTTGCTACACTCTAATGCACCTCATTAGCTGCCGATGCTGTTCTGTTCACTTGTACAGGTGAAAATGGATAACTGTCAGCTGGGGTAACAGCTTTCCCGACAGGACACTGTTATATGTGCCCGTCTGTCACTGCTGCACGCCCACCTTAAAAGGTAAATGTATTGATTGTGCTTTTCAGTGAATGTTATGATTTTTGTGTGAAAATTCTTTTTTATCTAATAAACATTGGTTTTAACTGGCAGAACTGTCTCAGTCCTCTCTGGGTGGACCGAACCTGTACAACTGTGTGTTCCTTTACATCCTGGGGTGGAAGTCCCTAGGTGACGTAGTTGGCTACATTTGAAAACGTTAGTCAAGGTTTCTGTTTCTTTTGTTCTGAGTAAGTGTTATCACAATTAAAGTTTCTTACACTCAGATACCATCATAAATATACAGGAATCAAATACTTTTACTGAATAAAGTGTAATGTGGAACCATTTTTTGAAGCATTGAATAAACAGAATTATCAATTCAGAAACACTGTGTTGTCAGATTTAGACTTTTCAGACTAAAAATTTTCAGACATGATAAAAAAAGACAAGACAAAAGGGGAAAAAAAGCTCATCATTATTTCAAAACATTCTTTTTTTAAAGGTCATCTTTGCTAGAGGCTGATTCAAAATTTTGCAATTTCATTTTCCATACACTTGCAGTTACATTTAGAATTATATAAGACATGAAAAGTATGTGAAAAGTTTTTAGGTTCCATTTCTTACTCTTCTTTTTCTAACAGTTCCAAACTTCATAACGAGTCAACACTATGTCAAGCTTCACAGCTCCAGATCCAGTACTGGGCTGAGTGACAATACACAATATAATTACGGAAAAACAAACAAACAAACAAACAGTAAAAACAGTAATATTGTGAAACATGATTACAATTTGAAATATTTTCTGTGGATTTATTTTAAAATGAAATTTATTCCTGTGATGCAAAGCTGAATTTTCAGCATACTCCGGACTTCAATTGTCACACGATCCTTTCAGAAATCATGCAGATTTGCTGCTCAATTATTATTGTTTCTCGGTTACTAATAATGATTCTTATTATCATCAATGTTAAAAGCCGTTTTTGCTGCTTAATATTTTTTGGAAACTTTTTTCAGGATTCTTTGATGAATAGAAAGTTAAAAAGAACGGCATTTATTTGAAATAGAATAATTTGTAACTGCTTTTACTGTCACGTCTGATCAATTCAATGCATATTTGCTGAATAAAAGCATAACATTTCACAAAATTAGCACTTTACTGTATTTTTGAGCACATAAATGCAGCCTTGGTGAGCAGAAGAGACTTGATAAACATTTAAAATTGAAATGTTCCCAAACTTTTCACAAGTACTGTTTTTTTTAAAAATTTTTTTTTATATTTACAGTGTATATATGCATATATCAACATTTTATTTTACATTTTACCATTTTTATTATGAACATTTTATAAACATTTTTATTGTGAACATGTTCAACATGTCTTTAAATAAATATTGTTGTCTTTATCGTGATATATAGTCTGTATCACAGTCTGTCCCCTCCGACAAAGACCTGTTTTGTTCATGCATTTTTCCTGTATGGGTCACCATATATCCTGACGTTTTGTCATGCTCAGTCCTCATGTCCAAATCAGAAGAACATAGAAAAAAGAGATCTTGGCTTTCCACTTGCATTGGATTGTCTGTTTTCATTTCTTTTTGTGTGGGTGCACAAAGCTGTTGGTTTCTGTTCTGTCTCTCCAGTAGACTGATGTGAGATGTCGATAATTCTTGAACTTCACTTAGTAATTTGGGTAGCAGAGGTTTACAGACCTCCTCCTCATCCAAATCATTCTCTGGTCCCAGAGCCCTCAAAGTGACTGAAAACAAGCTGATGTTCCCCGAGACTGCTACACCATCTTGATTCCCCTTTGTTTCTAACTCAGCAATTTTGACTTCAAGATGGCTGCTTCTATCTTCAGACATGTCTAATACAAATCGCTTTTTACAATCAAATTCATCAAGATGGATTTGTTCCATGGCTACTTCTTTTGTATGGTAGATCCCTGACCTGGTATGGAGAGTCAAAATTGAAACTATAGCCTTCTCTTCACTATTATTAGTTTCCCAACCACTGCTGTCAGTTACACAATCCATGTAATTGCAGTTGCCTTCATCTTCTTCCTCATCCTCTGTATCTGCCTGTGAGAACGACAGCAGGTGAATTTGCAATAAAAACATGTTTCATGGTGGCAGTGTACATTTTTATAACAAGTGATTGAGTGTCTGTGCCATGGCTGGTGCAAGTAAAGGAACCAGAATTTTAATAACTGTCATTATTAACTGCTGTCAGATCATTTGCATATGAGATTCAGGCTGAAAAATAATTCACAGAACATTAGAAACTCAAATTTCATAACACTTGAAACATATTATATCAATTAATCAAGCAATATGTATGTGCATTCATTCAAATCAGCTTTTCTATACAACCCAGCAGATGTTTTTCCTCAAAAAAAAACAAAAAAACCCCCCAAAAACTTAAATTTGACTATAAAAAGTACTATAATATTTTAAGCCTTACTATCATTCTCTCTCTCTCTCTCTCTACACACACACACACACGCACACATATATATGGGTCATTCCACAAAATCGGCACCATAGAAATAATCAAACATAGATTTAATATAACAACAGATAAATTTGCAATTTAACAACATAATACTATGCATTCTTTCACCAATATTACATAAAAAGCAAATTAAATATTACTTTAAATAGCATTTATGCTGATAAGGGTAAGGTTTTTGGCCTGTCCCTCACTATGATTTTTTCTTTTTCAGCAGGACTTTTAATTTGCAAAATGATATAAAAAAAAAGTACTTTTTTAAAAATGTAAATTTAAACTATTATTTATTACATTTAAGATAATATCTACAAGTAAAATCATTTCAAAGTGTACAACATATGCTTTTGTCGTCAAACCTGTTACTGCCAGGCCTGTTACTTTTCAGGGTAACAGGGGGCTGTACCATGAAGCCGGATTAGCTGGCTAGCTAGGTAAGTTTTAGTTTAGTTTGCACCAATCCTGGATTTTAGGTGCCATGAAAGTGGCTTGGCTTTTAGCTTCATTCATTGCCATGGTAACTTACACTCCACAGCTAACCTTCTCTGGGGCAGGTTATGTTCTGAGTTAGAGATCTCAAACTGAAATTGGACCAATCAGATGTGAGCAAAGTGACACATGTCTGACACAAAAAAGTCACTCCCCCAGTTTCTCTTGCTCCAAATTAAAGGTCACTACAACAACAAAAAAAAATGTCTGGCCAAAACCAAAAATTGAGTTATTTTATATGATTTATATAATTAATAATAATAATAATAATTCGTTACATTTATATAGCGCTTTTTTGGGTACTCAAAGCACTTTACATAGAAGGGGGGGGGATCTCCTCAACCACCACCAATGTGCAGCATCCACCTGGATGATGCAACGGCAGCCATATTGCGCCAGAATGCCCACCACACACCAGCTTATTGGTGGAGAGGAGACAGAGTGATGAAGCCAATCAGTGTATGGGGCTGATTAGGAGGCCATGATGGTCAGAGGCCAATGGGGAAATCTGGCCAGGATGCCGGGGTTACACCTCTACTCTTTGGGATTTTTAATGACCACAGAGAGGATTTTTAATGACCACACTGGGGCGTTAGGCCCACACAGACTGCAGGGTGAGCACCCCCTGCTGGCCTCACTAACACCTCTTCCAACAGCAACCTAGTTTTCCCAGGAGGTCTCCCATCCTGGTACTGACCAGGCTCAACCCTGCTTAGCTTCAGTGGGCAACCAGTCTTGGGCTGCAGGGTGACATGGTTTATCACTTATAATATATATATTATATAATACATAATTATATGATTTATATTATTATTAATCCATTACACACAAGCAATTTTAGTTTAACAGTTATTATAAATCATTTAAATGAATGTTAATATATACAGATCGTATATAATATAAATAAGCTGTAGAATCAATAGATAACGCTTTAAAAATGACTCTGTGATCTTACATGTTCGAGTCTCTATTGCTGTATATTTCCAACGATATAAACTAACTTAAGTTTCACTTGTGACCAGTGCCGCGTTAAGCCTTTGCGGGGCCCCCCATACAACCCCTCCCCCGGTATAGCCTACGCCGGTTATATTCAATGAACAAACAGCGTATACGCGCACATTCTGAAATAAACGCACACTCCTGAAATAAAAATAAACAAACACAATGCGAACGTCATAATCCCATATAGGCTTTTTACATAAATTAAACAATATTATCGAGTAATAATCTTACAAATCAGAAACAGCCCAGCAAATAAAATTAATTAAATATCACTCACCACTAAAAGGGCTTCTTCCTGCTCTTCTTCAAAGAGACTTCCTCAATTAAATCCTCATCCGTTATACAAAAATGTCACGCACGTTACACAAACTGGCCTGAGTAAATTTTACCACTATGGAATTGTGACTGCACATCGTAAAAATTTAGGAGGCGGATATACTGAAGCATAACATTTGAAAGCACAACTGAACGTCTATGAAACGTCAGTCAACAAAGCTTTTTTAAACAATGGCACTTAAAAATTTGAACTAAAATTTTATTTGCAACCATGTAGCCTATGAATGCATGAAAATTAACATTTTTTAATGAAAGAGAACATACAGAGTGTGGTCTGCTTTTGGTGCTTGAATTTGTTTTTCAATAAGGTCCAAGTTTAATAGGCTAATACACTAGACGTTAAATTTATAAAAATGTATAATTTTGCTTCTCTGTTTAACAACATTAAATTACAATAGTGAAAGACGTCTTCCCTCAGTTAGTGTGTATGTTTTGCAGCTGGATGTTGTGCTTACGTTCAATAATCACATCTCTGCATTCGCCCAAACTGATTTGCAGAAATCCCTCTCGCTGTGAAGCGGTAGCGACTAGGCGGCAGAGGATTCCGCGTGGTCTTAAAGCCTTCCATAGCGGCTACGTTTGCAATTCAAACAATGATTTGGAAAAAGAATAATTCATTTGTTATTTGTATGGTCTAGATGGTCATAAGGCGTATGCCTGCAAATACGGGACGAACTGCATTCCGTATATCTTTCAAACGGAATGCCTTTAATACCGTATTATATAGAACAGGAGAATTGTCTCGGGGGCCCCCTAGTGTTCGGGGCCCTGGGCTGCAGCCCATGTTGCCCATTAGGATAACGCGGCCTTGCTTGTGACTGCACTGATAAAGCAAGATAATTTCTTGTATTTGTCCTCTTTCATGAACAAGTACTTTTTTCATTGTAAATGCATTTAAATTCATCATATTCTTCAATCTCTTAACCTTTAGCAAAACTTTTAACCTTTAACCAAGGCTCGTGATTAGATGTTCGCCAGTGATGTCACACATTCATGTGGACGTGCTCCACAAACTCAGGATCAAAGCCTGAGTTGACAAAGAAAGTTGATGATCAGCATCTTGGTACCAACAAAGCCGGATTGGAGTGGTTTGGTTTTGTCAACTCGAAACTAATCCTGTAACTCTGAATTTGTTCACGTTACTGTAATTGGGTAGCTTTTTTGTGTACTTCTATGTAGCATTTGGACCAATCAGACACACAGTTTTTCATTAGATTTAACAAATCAATTAGTTATTAGATTAACAAATAATCACAGACCCCTCACCCAATACACATACTGGGTGCCAGTATGTCTGTGAATGACTCCAGGCCCCCGGTTCCATGGCAACCAATCTGATAACACTAGTTTTATTGCTCAAAGGAATGCGGGCAGAGTTTTTGATTGTATGTTTGACTGTTTGTTAGACTAGTTTGTGTTAGTGTTTAGTTAATAAAACTCTTGTGCACAAATTACATGAGTTTCTGATTCTGCCTTGCAAATTAATGTCCC